>SRPU01000377.1:0-20540 GCA_018360185.1 Claviceps lovelessii | reverse complement strand
AAAAAAAAAAAAAAAAAAAAAAAAAAAAAAAAAAAAAAAAAAAAAAAAAAAAAAAAAAAAAAAAAAAAAAAAAAAAAAAAAGAAAAAAAAAAGAGGAATGACAGGGATAAAGTACCTTGAATGCAACAATGAAAAAGGCTCCATAGGCCAAGATGGACCAAATAAAAATGTTGCCAAAGATTCGGGCCACGAGGTTATGGGGGTGGTGAACCATGAGTGCACCATTCCAGTAAATCGCAACAAAAGTCCAAGCCAAGGGCCCAGACGCGACAGGAACATGGATAAAGCGCGGAGAGGTATTGTGGCGGAAGTACAAGGTCGACAGGTTGATGAAGTTGAGGATGAGGATGATCTCGGCCCAGATGAAGTGCGAGCGGACGAAGAGCATGACAAAGGCAAAGTGGAACAGATTGTTGAGAATGAAGTGGCTGCCGACGCTCGCGGCCCAGTTGACGACTTCCTGCTTGCGCGAGAAGAGATGGGTGATGTAGCCCAGCTGCAGGATGAAGAGGACAACCCTAGTGATGGTGGTTAGGACTCGCGACGCAAAAGGCGGCAAGGCAAAAACATACCAATAAATGTCGCCGAGGACAGGGCTCATGGTAAAGGCAGTGGGATATAAATCGTTCTGGTCCCATATCCGACGACGGATGGTGAAGCCATCTTTGGGCGCGTGGAGGACATAGTACACGGAGACGATGACGGAGAGAAGCCAGGTGAGGAGGGTGAGGATCTTGTACGTGACGATGGAGCTGCCGCTGTGCGACTCACGGCGGCTGAAGGGGTTCCCTATTGTTTTGCATCAACATTGGTAGGACAGAAAAAAACATTGGAGCCGGCCGTGCCAGGTTCGATGCTCGCGGCGAACACCGAGCATGGAAAACTCACAAGCATTCAAGTTGGCCATGGCGACGTCGGAACCTGTGTGTGTGTGGACGGGCTGGGCAAAGAAGCGTGCCGAGGGCCGTCAATGGCGAATGACGTCGGCGGGGGTGACTTGTGGGGAGTGAAGGAAGGCGCAGGCCGGCAGAGTCGGATCGACGGAGCAGGCAAGGAAGGGGCGACGCAACGTAGAGCGAGGCAAGAAAAAGTTAAGACAAGATAAAACAAGACCAGACCAGACCAGACCAGACCGACCAGACAAAGCAGAGGGAAAACGGAACAGGTCGGACGGGATGGGCGGCGAGCGTTTTATGTATTCATTCCAACACCGATGTCTGCTTCTCTCGAGCAAGCAGGCCGGACGTTTCGTTTCCTGTTTCTTGGCATCCCCGTAGCGGCATGCTGCATGCATGCATGCAGCATGACCCCGTCAGTCAGAGATCTGGCAGAACTGGATCAGCAACGAATTGCTCGGAAAGGGTGGGGCGAGCCAAGCCAAGCCAAGCCAAGCCTTGAAAGTCGACGGGCATTCTCAATCCTGTCCAAAGTCGTCCAATGTCGTCCAGGGTCGAGTCCCACGAGTCAACGACGACAAGTGGGCCCCACGGTCCACCCACGCACGGCCTTGGCCCCGCAGTGGGCGGCTGATGGAGCGGCTGCACGCTGGAAACATGGGGAACCCGGCTGTCTGACACGCCTGTCTTTCATCAATCGATGTTGTCTGGTCTGACTTGTCCGTGCCTGCCTGCCTGCCTGCCTGCCCGCCTGCCTCATTATCCCGTGTCGTGTCGTCTTTCCCGAACAAGAAGCAAAAGAGAACAGACATTTTTTGTACGAGACACAGTGCACACTGCACACTGCACACTGTACACTGCACACTGCACACAAGACCATCAGCCCAGACAGAGTCCTGGACATGTACCACACCCGTCACCACCCCAAACGACAACGGATAAAATACGTGAGCCCATTCAATCCAAATGATGATCACGATGCGCACCCGCGGCCGCCTCTCCGTCTACGTCACCATCTGCACACCAACAGCCACCCAGCCATCCCCAGCCTGCCACAAGTGTGTATGGTCCGCGCACAGCATACGTCATGCCCTCTCCAATCATCCATCATGGACAACCGGTCTGGTCTGGTCCGCAAAACGAATTGGCCCTGGAAGAAGCCATCCCCCAGAGACAACACGTACGCAGAAGTAGAGCAAGGAAGCAATGCGGCGCACCACCGCGCAAAATTGCGCAGATGAGGCAAGACCCGGGCGCATTTTGAGCCTCTATTCGGCCCATCGTGTCCGATGCACCCGTCTACCCTTGCAGATGTGTCCAAGAATGGAGCATTGGACGCCAAACGGCCTGCTGAAGAGTACCCGCACCCAGAAGAGCATACAAACACCTGACCGTACAATAGAATCCCTGTTTGATTTTACAGCAGTACATGACCAGGGAGAGCTTATCCAATGATATAGCATGGCATAACGCCACCTACACTTATAAAGTACTCTAGTGAATGTGATAAGTGATGGTAAAAAAAAGTCTCTTTTAGGTAGGTGGCGCTAATGGCGCTGAGTGGCGTAAGTACGGTTGTAAAATCATTCAGGGTCTGTACTGTATACATGCATGGCCTTTCTGTGCGTAGAGGTGAAGAACATTCCCATACATGGACGGGGTAACATGAGCGACGAACCAGTGCAACACCTGGGGCACCACATGTCTGGAGATGACAAAGCATCTCGGGATGAGGACGCACAAAGATCGCAAGACCATATAATACAAACAGGCCATGATATAATACAACACCAAGGCGTCAGAAGCCTCTACACAGCAAGACATACATAGAATATAAACAGCCATGATGAACAAAATACAAGGTCAAGGCATTAGAGCCCACACCACAAAAAAACATGAGAATACAAACTGCAGTGGAACAACACAACGTAAACGCATCAAATCATATGCAAAGCAACACCTTATAATATAAACAGGTCAATGAAAGGCATCAGAAGCCTCGGACAAACAGAAACAGACCAACTGGTACAATGTCCCCCATCCACCCCTTCTCCTCATACACCCCAACCTTCTTCACACACTCGCGCATCATTGATCCGTCACCAAATTCTCTCCCTGATCGAGCAGGTCCGTCACTCGTCTCAGGTCGGTGATCAAACTGCGGCCGAGACCAACGAGAAGGAGCTTCTCGGCATTCGCAGGCAGGCCGAGATAGGTGGGAGGCTCGCGCTCAGGCAGCTTGTGGATCCATGCCATGAAGTCCTGGAGGCTCGTTCCGGAGGGGACGACCAAGCCGCCATCAGGTCCATCGACCAGCTTGTGTTCCACCTCGTAGGCGTCGGGGGTCAGGAACGAACCGACCAGTTGCCCGAGTAACCGAAAGTCGCCTTCATGATCGATTTTGCCACCATACGTCTCCGTCACCAGGTATTGAATCATCTTCCACGGAATGTTTTGGGGAGCAATGTTGGTTCTCTTGCCAGCCACGCTGTCGAGCCATGTATCCACGATGAATGCCGAACATTCGTACTAGAGGAGCGCATTAGTACAACATACAATGAGATGGACAGTGATAAAGGAAGGGAGAAGAATAAATGAAAAAAAAAAAAACAACTAATCGGGAGACTTATACTTACGTCGCTGTCATTAAATTCCCAGAAGCCCTTCCAACCGAGATCGGGTGCATATCGCAGGCGCTCCTGCACCACCGCGTGCAGGAACGAAATCAGCAAATACAGTCTGGTTCTCTCCACAGGGCTCTTCGTGGCCCGAGTAGACAGCGAAGACATGGAATCCTTCATGTTCGCGCGCACACCCGCCGGCTGTTCGTACATGAGAACCCGTGAAGCGCGCAAGAGATTCACCGGGATCTTGGGACTCGACTCCATGGACAGGAACAGGCGGAAATCTTTCTGAGGGTTCAGCGCCTCCATGCGCTTTTCCAGACTCTGGAGCCAAGTTGGCGCCAAATGAACATTCTTGACCAGGACCCACGATCCCGTCTGCGCAGCATTGCTGATGGCCTTGTCAGCACTGGCGAGACCCTCGTTCGACCCCATGGCTATGTTGGTGCACTTGACATTCATCCTCTCCACCAGGTTGTCTACTTTGTAACTGGCGTCAAATCCGGGGCTGGATACCAGGGCGATTGGCAGCGTGGCCGACACTTGGTTCACAGTCTCCTTGAGGTCTTCGACAAAGTCGAAAGCCTCGCTTCCGAACACGTTGGCCACGAACCGCTCTGCGGCAGGCACAAAGCGGTCCATGCGGAAGAGCTTGACGAGCAGCAACGACAACAAAGATTGGTCAATCGCACCCGTGTTGTCGTCCCAAATTTGTGGCACAACGGTTTCCGCAAGCTCCTCCGAGAAGAACCGGTCCCAGCCGCTCGTCTGAACGCTGTCCAGTCTCTCCTTCAAAACGCCCAGCTTCTTGGCTTCGACAAAGGCCTCATCTCTGAGATCGGGCGTCGAGGAAAGATCCTTGCCTTCAATGCGCTTGTCGAGTACAATGTCGATGAGTGACTTGTCCATCCTGTAGGGTGAGGCCTGTGCCAGGAGCATCCCGAGGGTGATGCGGTCCTTTTGCAAAAGACCGAGCGCCGTTCTCTTGAATGTGTTGACGAAGAGATCCTTGACGATGATGTCTCGGCGTGCGTTGTGGTCGGTCGTGTTGGCCAGGCTCTTGTTGCCGTGGAGAACCAGTTGGAAAATGTCCAAAAAGTACTGTAGAGAAAACTGATAGAAGTGATTGAGAAAGTGAAGCTGGTCGAG
This sequence comes from Claviceps lovelessii, assembly GCA_018360185.1. Lineage (NCBI taxonomy): Eukaryota > Fungi > Ascomycota > Sordariomycetes > Hypocreales > Clavicipitaceae > Claviceps > Claviceps lovelessii. The sequence continues at coordinate 15,871 of SRPU01000377.1, read as the reverse complement.
CACGGCAAAGACAGCACTGCATGAGCTCGCAATCACACTGTACTGTTGCGTGATTTCCTCCACCTCGGCCATGACACCTTCCGTGTTACTCATCTTGGCCGAGATTTCGGCTGCCTCGGTCTTGAGTCTTTCCAGCGTCTCGATCACGTTGTCGTCATCCAAAATGTTGCCGCGAGACTCGTTCAAGGCCTGGAGCAGTTGCTTCTCGAGTTGGCGGAGATGGACCTTGAATTCTCCCTGAAGCTTGATGAGGTTGGTTCGTCGTTCGTCTACGTCAGGTCTTTCCGACTTGAGCACATCATTGAGTGACTGGGTCTGGAGCGAGCTCTTGGTCACTGTGAAGTTGACAAACGTCGTTCGGCTGCAGATATCGGGCGGAAACTGCGCGGATGGGTCCCGAGTGGATAGGTAGATCCTGAAGGCGGGCGAGAAATCAATTTCCTGCTTCCCAAGCTGGATAAGCACACGCCCACCGGTGCGCTGGTACTCCTTGTTCAAGACATGGTTGAGAATGGGATCCAAGTGCTCTGCATCCTGTATCAAAATCGGATTGCCGAACCGCAGCGAGCTTTCCAGCTGCTTGGTGAAGGTGTCGTCCAAGAAGCTCGTCACGGTGAGCTTTCTGTCCTTGCACTCTCTCTGCAGGAACTCGGTAACACGTCCTGATGGATCAATGATGAGCGGATAGCGGTTGAAACGCTTCAGAATAATCGCGTTTTCCGTGCACAAATCATCCACCGGGAGAGTGTTTTCTTGCCAGCCGAGGCGCTCGTCCGCGGTCGAGAGATACTCGGTGATTGGGTTCGGCGACTTGTACTCGATGCCGGAGAGATGGAGCTGGTGGCACCAGTCATCCATCATGGACTTTCGGAATGTATGATCGTATAAACCGCTATACGCCAGGAAGGCTGACGCCATCAGGACATCACCAACGAGGGTGCTGATCTGGGTTTCGAACGACTTGCTTCCCTCCTCCCAGCGCACCCTCTCGGACGATAGGCTGTCTAGCAATCGGACACTTCGATCGACCTTGAACTGTACCTTGGTCATCTCCGACTTGATGGCCTGTGTTTCGCTGATGAGTGCCGCATACTCGGTCTTGTAGGTGTTGATGCTGGACTCAAGTTCGGCAATGTTGTTTTCCACAGCCTTGGCTTCGGCTTTGGTCTGGAGCGCCTGTTCCTCAAGCTGGGTGACCTCTTCCTTGAGGGGGCCAACACGGTCCAGGATATCCGAGTAATTGACCTGCGCTGCCACCCATTGGACGAGGGGGCCACAGGCCTTGGAGGCTCGATTGACCTTTTCAAACGTGAATTCAGGGTTGGAGAGGAAATCGTTCCGCATCTTGGTCCTCAGAGACCTCGTCATCTGCTTCGCATTGTCAAACATGATGATACTGGCGATAAAGTCGTCCTTGCGCACAACAGCCTGCACGGCCTTCCAGTCGTTGATCTTGTGACCGAGCAACGTGCAAACGGCGTCCAGAGCAAGCCTGACACCCGAGGGAGGGTTGCCCATGGATCGTACTTCTGTCAGATGCTGTCTCTTGATGTTGCTGACACTGGCCTTTGCCTCTTCGACAGCAGGTTCCGCCTTGGCCAGATCCTCCAGGACAACTTTTCTTCTCTTGGCCACTTCGGCTTCTTGCTTCTCCAGCGCTGCCTGTATCTCCAAGGACGTGTTCTTTCTCTGTTCGGCTTCTCTCTGGTCTGCAACCATGCGTTGGAGCTTTTCATTCGCCTCCGCGTCCTTCTGTTCAAGCTGCGTCTTCTTCTCCGCCAGACTCACGCGCAGGTCTCGCACCTTATCCACAGTATCCCGGAGCTTCTCCAGACCGACATTCAGATGGCGTTGCTGTTCTTCCAGGTCTTCGCGCTTCTCGTTGTACAACTTGACGTACTGGCCAACAAAATCCAGAAAGTGCCTGGGCGTCAGGAAAGTGACCTTCTTCTGTTGTTTATATAGCTTCTCGTTGTATCGCTGCAGCGAGTAGTGTATATAGACCATGGAGTTGACGACTGATTCGCGGTGAGACGGCGGCAGATTGAGACCACGGTACGCGACTGGAACGGTGTCCGGCGCTTGAAAGGTGCTGCGGTCAAGATCAACAGACTGCGTGAGCTCGTGACCGACCTGGAAGAGAGCCTGGTCAGACCAGTCTCCGAACCAGTTGAGAACACATCTGTTGAAAAGGGCCGGACTGGTGGCAGCCTTGGACGAGAGACCGTCCTCGGGTGGGTTCATCGTGAAGACGACATGCAGATTGTTCACAATCTGCTGGGTGAACCACTTGTAGAGTTCTTCAGGAGAGTCCAGATGCAGGTTCTGACGCTGAGCGCCTTCCTTGCAAGCAGTCATGAGGGCAGCATACTCATCACCCTCGAACAGGCCGGGCACCTCTGCATTGGCGAGCAGCGTGTTCATGCGCTCCAAGAATCCCGAGTCCAAGACATTGGCTTCGTCCATGATGAAGCAGATTTTCTCGCCCTTGCAACCACATCGTCGCAGAACATCACGCAAATCTTCGTCAAAATCTTCACCCGAGTACTTGCCATGAACCTTGATCTGGAAGACTTTGAGACCATTCATCCACGCAACGAATCGCGAGAGTGTGGTTTTGCCACTGCCACTGACACCGATGAGAATGAGATGTCCTTGGGGCTGTCTGAAGACACGATCAATGCGCAGTACGTGTTCCAGTACGTCGTTGAACAGGATGAGAGGCACGTCAACCTCTTCCTCACAGAAAGTTTTGAGCCTGGCCTTGACAAATTCTCGAAGTTCTTCCCGGTCTACAGGCACATAATTCTTGGACAGCCAGTTGGAGAAGAGGATTGGTCCGCCAAGAGCCTTGTCTTCGTCAATGTTGGGGAAATGTTCTAGCGCGATTCGGCGAACAGCCTCGTCGGTCCACTTCCTCTCATCCTCGGCAACGAGACGATCTTGGAACAGACGGAGCGCCTCATGAGCCCATATGCGGATCAGACCCTCAATTGAGAGGGACTCGAGAGGCTTGATGGCCTCGTACACGCCGCGAACCCAACGAGTAAGTTCACGAGGACTATAGACATAGTGAGGCTGGATTTGGGGCGTAAACTTTTGCTGAGATTCCAGGTAAAAGCGAACCATGGCATGCGTCAGCGCTTCGGCATAACCACGAAGTGCCGGGATGATCTTGAGGACAGCGGAGTTGAAAGTGCCATAAATTTGGTTGAGGGACAATTCCCCGGGGTAATCAACCATGATCAAAGGCGCGTGACGAAGGAATCGAGTGCCCAGTGGCGTACGACCAGCATCTGTCGGGGGGTTACAGGCACCAACAAATTGAATGCGATCTAGAGTCACCCATGACTTGTCAGAGGTGCGCCAGAAACCGTTGTGCTCGACGAGTTGACGCAGGAACGAAATAGCGCGTTGCGTTCCGTAGTTGTCGGGCGCAGGCAAATTGATCTCATCGCAGAAGACAACAAGCCAGCGTCCGATTTGTGTGGGAGAAAGCATGACGCCATTCAGCGTCTTCTTGTATTCGCAGTATTGTTCAAAGGTCTTGATGAGGAGGTCGGGCGTGGTGGCACTCGAGAAGTTGAGACCGACAACCTCCATGTTGGGCAACTTTCGAAGAGCACTGAAGAGAGTCATGGTTTTGCCGGAACCAGGAGGTCCGCAGAGCAGCAGGGGTTTGTGCTCGGCGAGCCAAGAGTAGAGCACATCCTCGTGCCGTACGGTATCCAGAGTGGGGATGACGACGTCGGTTTGGATGATGGAGTGAGTGTTCACTTCAATGCTTGGTACTTGGTTCTGCCACGATGTCCATTCGGCTTTGGGCAGGCTGACGTCGAAATCAATCAGAGAGCTGCTGCCATCCAATGGAGGAGATCCGAAGCTGGCAAATGCGCAGAGATCGTCACCAAACGCTTTTCGGTCTGCGAGCGGACAGTCACCGGTGAGGGCCCATACCAAAGCCAAGAGGAGCTTCTTGGGAATGAACGCCTCGATTTGCTCCGTATTCAGCGGGAAGTCCGAATGCTGGCCATTATACTCGATAACGTCCCGGACAGCCTTGTTGAGCAGTGAGAAGAGCGTGTTCAAAGCACGCGCAACGGTGAACTCCATGATATGATTGTAATTCTCCGCCCGCTCGAGGGCTTGCAGGATAAAGTTCTCCGTCGTCATGTATACTCTCAACAGGTCTGAAATTTCGCCCTGAACAAGAAGCATCTTGGCCGGTGTTTGGCCCGTGGCAAGGCTGTCCTCGTCCAAGTCCTCAAACGGTACGCTGCGTAGCGTCTCGAGATAGTTTACGACCATCATATCTGCCGACACGGTATCCTCGCTGAACCAAACCATGCCACATCGACTGACAGTGGCCAGCGTGGCGTATTTCAACGTCTCGACTTCGAACATGATTCGGACATTGGGAGGCAAGTTGAGACGCTCGCCGTTCGGCAGTGTCAAGAGTTTATTGTCGTCGAGCACGCTGTTCAAGTTCTCTACCCATTCAGGATCGACATCGCCGTCGAATACGATCCAGTGTCGCTTGGAGTCTTCGCCACGAAGATTGTCGACAATCTTGCGTAGAATGCTGGTGAAAAGACCATCGGTCCACTCTCGCGTCGTGGCATCCAGGTTGCCGTATAGAGCTTCCTTGGACATGACCTTGGAGTCAATCACGTGAGACACGCCCTCGACGCCCTCAACCTTTTGAAGTGCGTCAATGAGCAATCTCCAAGCGGCCGATTTTCCTGTTCCCGAGTTACCCACCATCATGACGCCGTGGTGGATCTTCTGAATCTGATAAAGTTGCAAGACTTTGGTCATCCAGAGATCAGTCGCGACAAGATGGCGCTCTGCGGCGATGGTTTTGATAGCATCCTCCAGGTGCGTGAGATTGGCGGGGACATATTCGATGCCAGGAAAGCAGTCTTTCTCGATGGTGGTCAATATATCGACATCCGACTTGATGAGCTTGGGAGCAATGGTTTCCCGAATACTTTGAACAATGATTTCAGGCTCAACAACCTCTTCGGCGCCGAGATTGCCGCCAGTCAAGCGAGCTCGTTTGAGGCCGCCCGAGCTCACGAGAACGCTCTTGAGCGCACGAAGACCAAAGTCGTAGTGAGCTTGCTTGGTCAGCTGGCTGGAACATTGGTCGAAAAACGGCACAGTTTGCTTGGATAGCTGCTTCGCCTGATTGAAACCCTGCGAGTAGAGCATAACCTCAGCAATCAATTCTTTGTCAGGTTTCGACATGGCCACACTGCGGAAGAGCTTCTTCAAATTGTCGGGCAAGTTGGATCGACCAGCATAACCAGGGTTCATCGTAATGAAGATACCCGTGTTCTCGTTGACGCCGAGTTGACGGCCGACCAGCTCGATCTGGGATGAGCTATCCTCCGCACCCTGTTTCAGGCCCAGCTGGATGTTCTGGATTTGCTGTGACACAGCAGAAAGAATCCTCTCCTCGAGACGGTTGAACTCATCGAAGCAACCCCACGCTCCAACCTGGCAGATACCCAGGAATATTCTGCCCATGGCCTGAAAGTCAAACGTGTCATCGCAGCAAAAGACGAGTGTAAATCTACCGAGCTGAAGACCCAGGGCCTTGACAGACTCCGTCTTTCCGGTACCAGCAGGGCCATATGGAGAGCCACCAAGACGCTGGCACAGAGCTTGCGTGAGCGTGAGAAAGCAGCGATCGGTCAGCGGGGTCCGGACAAGCCGATCCGGCACACCCAGATATTCGAAGCCGTAGTTGAGCTTGGCATTGGCCATCCTGACGTGGAGACGATCGAGGAAATTGCCCTCGGGATTATAAACATATCTCATCTGAAGTTGCCATAGGTAGTGGTCTGGAGAATCCGCGTTGTTCTGTATCAACTTTTCAATCACGTCGCGCTGATGAACGCATTCCGTGATCATCTGTTCACACTTCTTCCGTTGGATGACCTCCAAGTCGCCAAGAACGGTCTCGGCGAGCACGCGCAGCACTTGGACTTCTCTGTCAAACAAGCTCCGCAACGTCTGACCTCCTGCTGCGAGGGACTGGTCAACAGCAGTCGTCCATGCTGCTTGCGTGGCAAGAACTACAATCTGACTCGGAAAAGATTGCATAAAATGATTGAGCGACGAGCTTTCTATTGCCTCGGACTCAAAAATCGGTGTGTATAGTTCAATGGCGTCTGCAAGCAGTTCAGCAAGCGTGGACTTCATACCGCCCTCAAGCAAGGCCAACCAATCATTGATTCGCGGAGTTTTTGCCAGGGAAATCTCCTTCTTGAGCGTAACGACTTCATCCTCCTTGGAGGTGAAGCCGGAGATTACAGTCTCATCATTCATTACGAGACCCGATAAGCCAGCAAACATCTTTTTGAAATGCTTGGCAATGCGAAGCGTGTCGTTGCTGTTGCCAATCATCTCCAAAAGATCCTCATCACCAACGAAGTAGAATCTGGGGAACGACACACGTTCCTTTTCCAAATACTCACCCAGCGCCTTCTGGATTTTGTTCAGCATCTCTGCTAAACGCTCCAAAGACTTTTGCGCATTAGGAATGTTGAGAACATCCAGGACATAGGGAGTCTTGTTTGCCTTTTTCATGACAGCCAGGAATTCGCTGTTGATGTTCTGGAACCTGCCAGACTCGATGGGGAGGAGATGCTTGATGTCTGCATTGCCGGTAAAGACACCTTCGAGATAGACCCACTGGCGCTGAACATCAATCCAGACGTCGAACAGAACATGCACACGGTTCAACTTATCTTCCCAGGACAGGGCCTCTTCTTCAAACTCCTTATAGTAAGGAGAGTGCTTCATCGCTTGCAAGGAGTTCAGATTCTCACTGCATTTGGCAAAAAGATCGTCCCATCCTCTGATCAGACGGCACTTGTTCTGGTAGTTGACCATCTCGAGGGCATAGTTCTGCCAGGTCTCTCGTACTTGTTTCAAGAACTCCTCGAGGGCCATTTCTCCTTGGGCTTGAGCGATGATGTCCTTCACAATAGCCTCTGTCGCGACGAGGTTGAGGTCCCAGACATCACCCAAGGTCATGGAGCTTGGAGAAAAACGTTTCTGGGGTTTGATCTGCTTGTAGATCTTGATCCAATGGCGTTCGCGGATGGCATCTGACTTGAGATCTGACAAGGTCGGGTTGACCTTGAGAAACCCACGTAGTACAGATTGCACATGCTCAAAGGCGGCGTATTGCCTCATTCTGCTCGGCATCTCCTTCGTACCCTTGATCAGGTCATCTATCTTGGACCTAATCTTGCGGGGCTGAACAGCAGTCCAAAGAATATCCCTCGTCTCGTTCAAGCTAGCCCAGATCGTGGATAAATTAGACCACACGGACTGGAAATCGCGAATTTCCTCGAGGGTGGCGTCCAGCGAGCTTTCGCCGCCAACAGGGATATCAAGCGCTTCCTTGGCCCTGATCACTTGGTGCAAATCATCTTGCAGGCCAGCAATGCGAGTCTCGAATGAGCTCAACGTGGCCGAGGCAACATCCGGCTGGATTGTACCCGAGACAGGCTTCTCCTCATTCCACTGGGAGACGATCACCGCGATACGTTCGTTTACCAGCTTGTCCTGAGCAATGATGTTGGCGCGCATGGCGTCCGATTGATCCTCCATAATGCGCGATTTTTTCTCCAAAATTTCCTTCAACGCCTCCCACTGGCTGTCGATTTGCTCTATGTGAAGCCAATCGTTGGGGAAGTGATAACGCTGTCTGACCAACGTCGACTGTCCCTGGCGAAACATGTCAATCTCGGGTGCCCATAGCTTCACATTCCGCTTACAACTCTGGACGGCCGTGATGAATTGCACAGCCTGGGCGGTTGACGATGTGTCGGAACTTTGGCCCTCGAGTTGCTTCCGAGCTTTTTCAATCTCAGCATTGACGTCTCGCATACGATTGCTGAGCCTGCTGGCAAACTTCATCAAAATCTCGTGCTGCCACTGGTCATACTTGGCATTGACCTTGGTCTGAACCTGATCGTAGTCGACAGTGATGTGGCCAAAGGATCGACTGACTTCTTGGGTATCAAAGGTAGTGCGCACTTTGCGAATGTCTTGCAGACATTCGAGCCAACGGGGCAGATGATCACCAAGCATGTCGTACACCTGCTCGGACTGAAGATCCCACAGCGACTGGAACTGCAGCCACTTGTCCACATAGGCGCCAATTTCTTGCAACTTTCTCTCAACGGAGACGTAGACGCGATGGAGCATATCGGCACACTCGGTGGGTAAATCGGTAAATCGGGCCTCTTCGGCAAGGTTTGTGTTCAGACTCATCTGGTACCGAGACGCTTTGATCTTTCGCAGGTTGCAGACGATGCCGAGCCAATCATGCAGTTGCAGAAACCAGCTAGCTCGAGCATACTCCAGCGGAGGGTCCAGATAGATGACCTGGTTGCGCATGGCCAATTCGAGAACAAGACGCTTCATCGTAGGACAGGACGGCTTGCCCTCCTCATCACCTGTCTTCTTTCGCCGACTCTCCTCGGAGGATTCATCTTCAAAGGCAGAAATCCAGGCATTGATGGCACCATGCAGACGGTCCAACAGGATGGACTGGATTTTTTGGTTCAAATCTTGCACCCAAAAGTTCAAGTTGACGTACTGCTCCAGATTGAGCTGATCAACGGCGGTTTGAATAGTGTTTAGGCGAGACTCGAAGGTCGACGGATCATAAGCACAGGTGCTAATCTCCTTGAGGGCCTGCTCAACGGTAGCGTGTATATGACTGAGCGACACGGCTTTGCTTTGAAGGACAGAAACTGCAGCGGCGAAGCCACGGATGAACATGCCATGTTTGCTTTCATTGTTCTTGGAAAGGGAAAATTCTTGGCCTCCAGGGAGTATGGCGCGATTCTGTCTTTGATCGGCATAGAACAGCTCATGCGAGTTGATAAAGGATTCCCAACGTAGTGGAATACCGTCCGCAATGAGCTTGTATACGTCATTCCGATAACCGTTGAGAAGAACAGATTCTTCGCCCATGGCAGAAATCTGGCGCAATGTTTGGGACAGGGTCCTGACACTTTCCATCAGGCTGACAGCATAAGGGTATACTCTCTTCGCATCTTTGGACACAGTGGTCACGGCATGGGGAACGGAGTAGGATTGCCACGTCAGGTTGCGAGTCTCTTTGAACAGTGTGATGATTTGAGAGTCAAAGTTGACGGCAAGCTCAAGGATGCCTCCAGCGGATCGAACGCGCGCAATCTCAAACAACTGCCCAGCGATTGATATTTTTCTTCGACTTACATCCGCAAGCCATGCCTCGTAAATTCTGCCAGTGTCGAGTTTGTGCTTGAACAATTCACTCTCTTCTTGCAGCTTGTGGCCCTCGGCATGGAGAGTCCAGTCAGGACCGAGAACGGCCTCCACTTTTCGCATGTATCCGTCCAGCTGAAGTTCGATTTGACGAGCCCAGATGATGGCTCCCGAAACGGGAGGCAGATCACGAAGCTGGGCCATGGCATGGGCCTCCGAGTGACCGTATTGCTGCTTGAACCGCTCATGGAGGCCATTGATGGCATGCTTGACGTGATCCATGAGCTGGTTTTGGTACTCCTGGATAGCGCCACGGATTTTGGGGCGAACAAACAGCGCGTTGAATTTGGAGAATACGCGAAACATCTCGTTGGCTGTTTTGGCAGTCGCAAGACGATCTCGAAGTCGGGCAATGATGGAGTTTTCGACTCGTGTCGTACGCTCATTGTATAAGTTCTCCGCGCGAACCCAGCGTTCTTTGCCTTGCTCGGTAACATCCAGCAAGTCCACATTCTGCAACGCCTCCCAAGCTTGTCTGACCTCCTCGACAGCATCCACGTCGCCAATCTCCTCGACGACTACACCGTTCGTGCCGGTTGTTTCCGTCACGCCAGGAATGGTTGCCCTGGGGCCCAGGACATTGACGATAGTTCGTTGCAACTGCTCGTGGTTGTCGCGGAAAGTGCCGACGTATTTGATCCGAGACTCGAGCTCCGAGTGCTTCTTGTTGATCTTGATGGGGATAAACTTTTCATTGCGGCGACGGGTTACTTCACGAGCCACATTGGTGAATTCCTTGACATTCTCCTCCCAGGTGCGAAATATGCCATCACAAGTGCGCATAAGGGTCTGGAATTGTTGATAATCGAGATTGACGAGCTCGGTGCCAGGCAGGAGTCGGTGAAGCACGTCATCCAGGTCAGCCGATATAGCCTCGACGAGCGGTAACGCTCGCCGAATAGGGTATGGGCAAATCCTCAGTTTTTTGTTCAGGTGATTGAAAATCTGGGAGATGGCTTCCTCGACCTTGGGAAGAGAAGTGGCCGACAACAGTTCATCCAATGGGAAGTCTCGCATGAGTTGGTTATACTTTTGAACCTTCTCCATCGCCTCCTTCAAGCCCGTGTCGGCGGTGAAACTGACTGTAGCCTGAAAACGCTTGGCATGCTTGAGGATTTCCAGTGTCAAAAGAACCCCTTCGCTACGAAGCTGACCCTCGATGCCCTCAAGAGCCGACTCCATGGACAACCAAAAGTTGACCTCTTGACTTGCTGTGCTAAACTCCTGATTGGCACTAGATGATGGGTCTTTGGTCATCTTGGTAATGCCCTGGATCGATTTGATCCAGGTATTAACGTTGGCTTGAAGTCTGTTGAGAAATGTGCTGTCCTGTAGCAGATTCTGTGGGATCGCTTCGAGAGACGGCCTGCTGTGCCGTGCTTCCGATTCATCAATGACGCTCTGAACGATGGAGTGGAAAGTCAGTGATATCTCGGGGATGTCGACGTTTTGTTGCAGATGTAGCAAGCTCAGCTCCAAATCGTTCAGTCTCTTTTTTGTAACGGGAATGCCCGTCTTGGAATCGACATCAGAGCGACCTCTGGACCCGTTTGCGAGCTGCTGGCTTTTTGTGTTGGCATCAAAATATGGAACCAGAGCATGGTGAACTTGAGAATGAAGGACCTCCCACGGAGAGAGCGAAGCACCTTGTTCTCCCACGGTGGCATTGAGAGAGGCAGGGCCTGGTAGGTTGGTGATGAATATTTGGGATGTCAACGGCCTTGTCGGATCGATGGGCTGAGGGGCCTTTAACAAAACGAGCGATGCAACAGTTGTGACAGAAGAAAGTATCTCGGTCGAAAGGGTGTAACAAAACAGTGGCGGACCTAGACGCGAGTACACGGTAAGCGACTTGGCCTTGAACACATCGTTTGAAAATTCAAACGGCTTCGGCTTTCCTTGGAGATGCTCGCAAGGAGGGGGGAGGGGGGGGGTTGGGTTTCCTGGGGGCACGTACTGGAAGGATCTGAACCACCTTCAACGACGGTGGAGTGTGCCATGTCCTTTTGTATATACAAGACATTCTGGGTATCATTTGCAAAACGAGTGCAGCGGGAAACAGTCTCAGAATAACGACTCTTGTGCAGCAAGTTTCCAGGCTGCTCAAGCTCCTCTTGGGTAGCACCTAGAGCTACCTGGCAGACAGCAGCTAGGTGCTCAACCACGCGCTCGGGTTCGATGGTCGGAAAAGCAGAAACCGACGAGCTGGCCCCGTTGGTGGCGGCCGCCGGGGTCGGCACCGCAGGAGGCGAGACCTCCATAGCTATCTCCGACGAGACAACAGACAAGGCGGTGGAGTCGAGAAATCGAGGGGGAATGGTTGACTGCTTCTCAGAATGTCATTTCTGGGTGACGATGCATGGACGAAAAAGAAAAAGAAAAAGAAGTAGATGCTGTCTATATTCTTCGGGGTCCGTGAAGCAGGTGAATCGCAAAGCTTCGACGAAAGGGGCTCGAGGGACAAGAGTACCGGATTTCAGGGGTGACGGGGTGAAGGATGCGCAGAATCGACGTGGACTTGTCGAAATCGAAGTGCTAGGCGCCCGGACTAAGTGAGAAAAAAACAGCACGGCAAGAGTCTTGCACAGGGAATAGGATTTCTCAGATGAAATGCCCTGGGACGAGCGTGGCGATGAATTGGAAGGCAAGCAGCAGCAGCAAATGGCAAGTTGAGGTTGCCGTCGGATGTTCACAGCAGGTTCGTGTGTTTGGCGCCACACCCTTTTTTTGATGGCGAAATCCAGGCACAGGCGTTGATGTGTACTTAGTAGGTACTTAGGTACACTGACCAAACCTCGATGGGTGGGGAGGCACTGAATGGGCATACTTACGTAAGCCTGGGTAAAATGTACCTTGCTAGCGCCAAGACAAGAAAATCGAGACAAACAGGGGAAACGGACGCGACCCAACTGTGGACCCGACTGGGCGCGACGGGCATGTGCTGTCGTGCAAAACTCGCGCAACTTGTCTGCTTCGTTGTGGCTGCCGCAGCACATGTGATTGGCGGTCTGCAGGGTCTGGTCCGCAATCACAAAATATGTATGTATGTCTTTGCGACTAATTACATTAGAACAAAAGATATTGAAAAAACAAAATATATAGAGAGAACAGGAGGAAAAAGAAATAAAATAGTCATCAAATATTTTGTTAAACTCGAGATTTTGAACGAGACAAATATGAACACTCTACCAAAATCATCCCTTTCGAATTTTGAGCCACTAGTCTTTATTCTTCACATATTTCATAAGCATGATTTTTCCAGCTGCCGTCGAGTCAATACCAATAAAGAGAAAGACAAAAGACAAAAGACAAAAAAACTCCCCAAAATAAAACTGAGCATGAACTGACTTTCCCAAAGAAAAAGTAAATATACGCCAGACGAAACGCCTCCCATCATCATGGTTCCTTCCTCTAGACCGCACAAACCTCTTCCACATCATGAGAATCTCTTTTTTTGTATTCTGGACAAAAAGAAAAAAGAGCAAAAAGAAGGAGAGAGAAGGAACGGAAAGGAAAGAAACACGACTGCAAGCCAAAGACCAGAAAAAGAAAAAAAAAAAAGAAAAGAAAGAAGAAAAGAAAAAAAAAAAAAAAAAAAAAAAAAAAAAAAAAAAAAAAAAAAAAAAAAAAAAAAAAAAAAAAAAAAAAAAAGACAGAATGACCAGACATGAAAAGTTACAATGCTATGCTCCTGGATGACCACCAAGTGCTGGCGCTCCATCGGTGCCCGCTAATCTCTCTCTCTGAGCCATGACCCTTTCATTACATATATCGATAAACAGCTCGAAGCGCTCAATGAGCTTGTCCTTCTCTGCCACTTGAGCCTTGAGAGCGGCGATTTCTTTTTGCGTGTCCTCCTTGAGCTTGTCCAGATCCGAGCGCGTCTTGGCAAGCTCTCGCCGGAGATCAGCACGAATTCTGTCTTCTGGCGACTGTTGAGGTTTGGTGTAAATGGCGGGTCTGTTCTCAGCCAGTCCCGTGGCCACTTTTTGTGGATTTCGATTGATGGCTGCCCTGGCGTTGTATATGTCCCTGGGGAGTAAATGACAATCCGGATTTTCGTTTTGCAGAATCGTGAGTGTTTCCGTTACGCCTGCGCCTGCGATATGATCAGCAGAAGAACTCTTGGCCGGTTTGGAACTTTTCTGCGGTTTTTGCGTACCACTTTCCTTCAACTGCTTGACCGCGGCAACCATCTTGCTGTCGAGTTTGCGGGCGGCAGGGTGGTTGGAGGGACTATCGCTTGGTCCGTGGTTGTGCTGTAAATGTGCAGGATCGGGGCGGTACCGGATCGTCCACTGCGTTCTCTGCTCAATGGCGAAGAACCCAAATGGACAGTCGCACTTTCGAGATGACGTCTTTCGTTTTCTGGACTCGGGACTGACTCGACTCGGCGGCTTTCCAGCACGATCACAGACGAATAGCACCTTTTTGAGACCCGGCACCGTCTTTTTCGAGCGACCAATGACAATGGCATAGCCAACTGAAGTACAGTATCGCAGAACTGCTTTCTGAACAGCTTCCAGAGTAGGATAACTACCGCCCTCGGGGGGAGGGGACATCATGTCGCCCATAGGTTGGGATGGGACATAAGAGGGGCTTAGGAGTTTTGCTTCAATCCCATTGGCTTCTGCATCCCCTTCTTGATGACCATCAACATCCATTTCGTTGCTGGCGTGATTATTTTGTTGCTGAACAAGATTCTCAGCAGCCTGTTGAGGAGAAGCCTGCACTTTACTGGCTTGCTGGACTTGTTGCTGCTGCTGCTGTGCGTGTTGCTGCGGGTGCTGCTGCGAGTGCTGCTGTGCGTGTTGTTGTTGTTGGTGCTGCTGCTGCTGCTGCTGCTGCGGAAGTTGCTGCTGCGGAAGCGGATGCTGCTGGTGTTGATGTGGCTGATGTTGATGCTGATGTGAATGTGGATGCTGATGCGGATGTAATTGCTGCGGCTGTGGAATCTGTTGCTGAGGAGGCTGAGGAGTTGATTGTTGGGAGGTTGACTGAGGAGGTATCTGCGCCTGCGGTTGCTGCTGCTGCTGTGATTGCGGCTGTTGCTGCTGCTGCTGCTGCTGCTGCTGCTGCTGCTGCTGTTGCTGCTGCTGCGGTGTTTGAAGCGGTTGTTGCTGCGGCGTTGATTGCTGTGAACGACCATGGGACTGGTGAGGCTGGACACTCTGACGCCCCGGATGGCCAGCATGGGCAGGATGGCCCTGATGCGTAGAGTGCGGCACATGCTGCTGCTGTTGGTGTTGTTGATGGGCGGGGTGACCTGGATGCTGATGATGATGATTCTGTTGTTGAGAGAGGGAGGGATGCTGTTGGTGACTTGGATGGCCGGGGTGTCCCTGATGCGTAGGGTGGCCCTGGTGAGATGCATGGGACGAATGCTGCTGCTGCTGCTGCTGTTGCTGTTGCTGTTGCTGTTGCTGTTGCTGTTGCTGTTGCTGTTGCTGGTGCTGTTGCTGTTGCTGTTGCTGGTGATGGTGTTGATGAGACAAGATCGGATCATGCTGCACGGGTTGGCTCATAGAACCCGGAAACATCATCGGGGGTGGGTTTGGCTGAGGCGGCATATGCGGCCTTGAGGGAGCCGCTTGCCGTCGCTGCTGCACATTGAGAGCGCCCGGGGGGACATGCGGATTTTGGGCTCGCGACGATGCATGGCCGTTGGGGATGTTGGGGTTCACCGACGAGGCAAAAAGGTGTGAAGGAAACGAGCCCGGAGGTTGCTGCGGCGTGTATCCTTGAGCCTGGTAGGGCGAAGCGGCATGAGGGGCCGGGGACTGTTTATTCGGCTGATGTTGATGCTGACTTGGATGGGTAGGAGGAAACGCCGCGGTTCGTCTAAGGCCGGCTTGCGAGAAGTTCAAGGCAGCATGGGCGTTGGAGCCAGGCGGCCCCAAGTTGGCCATGATGGGGATGTAGGGATGTCGGGATGTCGGGATGTCGCCTTGGTGAGGCGGCGGGCGGCTCAGAGACGTTGTACTGCCACTGGTGAGGGCGCGACGGCTCGACGTCTCGAGAGGCGAGCGAGCGGGGAAGCAGCCGAAGGACGAAGGAGGACGAGGAGGACGAGGAGGACGAAGACGAGGACGCGAGGCACGGCGAACACAACCCCACTGCTGTACGAGACCGAGACGAATGGGAGGCAAAAAAAAAAAAAAATACAATCGGCAGTTAGCACTTGCGTGAAGTCAAAGGCCAAACCACAGACGCGTCAGGATCTGGCCGCCTCCGCTCCTCGATCGGAGCCTATTTTCGAGGAGACGGCGGGTCGTCGTCGGACGTCCAGCGACAAGTCTTTGATGTCGGTTCTGGTCGTGTTCTGAAGCCGTCGCCAGCAGTTGAAGATGATGATGGCACGTCAAAGGAAAGGGCTGCGCATTGGAAACCCTGGACCTGGTTTGGGGGTGTCGATAAATGGGCTGGAGGAGGCGTGGAGGTGCGCACCCGGGAGAGGTGTGGGCAGATGGAAGGGAGGAGTGAGCAGCCGGGACTGAAGTGTCTGGTCAGGCAGGCGGGTGTTGCGAAGAAA
>SRPU01000376.1:0-20551 GCA_018360185.1 Claviceps lovelessii | reverse complement strand
AAAAAAAAAAAAGAAAAAAAAAAAAAAAAAAAAAAAAAAAAAAAAAAAAAAAAAAAAAAAAAAAACGCACACACACACACACACCGGCAGATCCCCATCCGGACAAACATCATCTGCTTTCCGCTTTCAGCCGGCGCCGCATACTTGCATCAGCTGAGGTCATCCCCGTCTCATCCGTCGAGCTGCCTACCTGCCTGGCACAGCCAGGTGGATTGATTACACGACAGCAACACGAGGCCGAAGCAGAAGGCGTTGTTGCCCCTTCGTATCCTGTCCCTATCCATATTTACACAACAGCTGATTGGAAGAGGTCTATAGCTTCCAATAACCGATTAACGAAATATGGGGTACTCCGCAACCATTCAACACAACCCTGACTCTTTCTGACTTTTCTCTCTCTCTCTCTCTCTGCGGCTTCCAAATGGATCACTCTGTGGAGCCGTCCTTTGCCACAATCTCACAAGAAATCAGACTAGATGTCGCTATCCCGGCAGCACTTTTAGAAACAACGGCCGGACTGGCCGTGGTACCTGACGAGATGACGTAGTGCGCAGTGCAGCAGAGATTGCAGGCGCGTTCCCGTTCGCTCCTGTCAACTTTCTGCTGCCAAAAACTGCCACGCCACTGTTGCGGAAGGAGGGCCCCTGCCACAAAATTCTCCGCACCAAATTTGGCTCTTGGTAAAAACTCAAAAACAGTCTGTCTGCTGGGAAAAGGCACATAAATGACTGAAGTTGACCGATAAGACATGGGTAATAAGAAAGAGATAAGAAGAAAAAAAAAGGTGAAAAAAAAAGGTGAAAAAGGTGAAAAAGAGAAAAAATCAGCCTGCCACGCGGCAATGTCGCGTGCCCACGAACAATGTCCATATAACCGCAACTGCCCGTTGCAACTTCCTCTTCGGACAAACACAACATAAACGTATATCAATGCCCCATAATAAACACCGCATGGGGAAGGAACATTGAACACTAAACATTCAACACAGTGCGCACCAGGCCAAATTTGCACGGAGACAGGGGGAACGACACACCAACGAGTCAGCAACCATTTGTTGAGCCCTGCAGGGTCTTTTTGTCCGGGCTTCTGTCGGTGCATCCCGTCGGCTCGTTTTTTCGACTCTCGACTCTCGAGTTTCTAGCGTCCACGATGGCTTGTACTCCAACCGAGGACCAAGGACGACCGAGCGGCGGCTTCATCACAGTCCTTCTGCCCATGTGTCTCGCCATGAAACGCCTGCGGTCACTGCGCAAACTCCCATCGGCAGTGGTGGTTTCGCAGAGTACCCGCCCCCATGATCCATCATGTGGGTTGGACGTGATTAGCATCATGCGCAGTGCCCACCCAAGGAGCTGCCTGGATCAGGAAAGCGACAAAGGCATGGCAGAACCTGACCGGGACGAACACTAGCTCAGGTCTGTATAAGTATCTATATTTATATACATCATGTCAATGCAAGACGATTCCCGAAATTGCTCATGTGGTCCCCCATTCTCCCTCCAAGCTTTTCCAACCCGGTTTAAAACCCCTTCTCCCCAGTCAAAGAAAAGGACTCAGAAGGAAAGAGTGAGAGAGAGAGAGAGAGACAGCATTATTCCCTTCAGCCCCCCCCCCCTCTTCGCATTCGAAGCCAAATACTTCCACTATGCGCTTCTCCATCACGGCCCTGTTCGTGGCCACCACAGCCGCGGCCACCGTCGCGGTCGCTCAGGACCCCAAGATCAATCGTCTACCAGATGAATTCTGGGACCACATCGTCAAGGGCAGTGAGATTCAGGCCCAAAGCGGAAAGGCCGGTGCTCACAAGAGACTCGAGGGCCAGCTGAACAACTACAAATTGCGCGTGCGCGAGCATGACCCTGCCAGTCTGGGCGTCGACAAGGTGAAGCAGTATAGTGGCTATCTGGATGACGAAGATCAAGATAAGCATCTTTTTTACTGTGAGTTTTTGCGGCATATGTGGCGAAGAGAGGAGAAGACGAATCAGACACACACACACACACAGAGAGAGAGAGAGAGAGAGAGAGAGAGAGAGAGAGAGAGACAGAGAGAGAGAGAGACAGAGCAAGAGCCAGAAAGAGAAGCCGGCTAACTCATTCTAGGGTTCTTCGAGTCCAGAAACAAGCCCTCCACAGACCCCGTTCTCCTCTGGCTCAACGGCGGCCCTGGCTGCTCGTCCTTCATCGGCCTCTTCAGAGAGCTTGGCCCAGCCTCCGTACCCAAGGACGACCTCAAGCCTGTCAACAACCCATACTCGTGGAACACCAACGCAAACGTCATCTTCATCGACCAGCCTATCAATGTCGGCTTCTCGTACAGCAAAACCCAGCACACCAATTCATCCCAGGCTGCCGCCCAGGACATCTACGGTCTCATGACCCTCTTCTTCCATCAGTTTCCCGAATACGCCAAGCAGGACTTCTTCATCGCAGGCGAGTCCTATGCCGGTCACTATATTCCCGCCATGGCACACGAGATTCTCTCCCACAAGGACCGCAACATCAATCTCAAGGGCGTGGCCATCGGCAACGGTCTCACCGATCCCTTGATCCAGTACATGTCCTACCGACCCATGGCCTGCGGCGAGGGAGGCGTCAAGGCCGTCATTTCCCCGGAAGCTTGCCAGCGCATCAAGGACGCCGAGCCCGAGTGCACGAGGCAGATTCAAAAGTGCTACGACGCAGGCAATGCAGCTACATGCGAGCAAGCCAGGACCTACTGCAATGCCCATGTCTTTAATGAGTATCGTGGAGACCCATACGACATAGTCAACGAAGACGGTGTCATCAATGACGGCCCTTCCTTCCAGTTTCTGAACAGCGCCAAAACCAAGCAGGTTCTGGGTGTCGAGGTCGACCAGAAATGGGACATGTGCAATGATCCCGTGTACAATGACTTCATCAACACCGGAGACTGGATGAAGCCCATGCAGCGCGACATTCCCGGGATGCTTGCCGAGATCCCCGTCGCCATTTATGCTGGTGACATTGACTTCATCTGCAACTGGCTCGGCAACAGGGCCTGGACCAAAGCCCTCGACTGGCCCGGCAAGTCGGCCTTCAACGCGGCCAAGGTCAATGAGCTGCGCACCGAGGATGGCAGGAACTACGGCAATGTGCGTGCCGCCAACGGCTTGTCGTTTGTGCAGATTTACAAGGCTGGCCACACTGTACCCGAGTATGAGCCCCGGGGCTCGCTCAACTTTATAGACAGATTTATGAAGGGCGAGTGGTCCAAGAAGTGAGGGAAGCGGTGGCGTACATTTTCCTTCTTCCTAGACACGAAGACTGAATATCTTTTGTAATACTATTATTGATATTATCATGAATACTTACTCATATTAAATATTAATACTAATATCATTTGTTTATTCATCTATTTCCATATAATTCTCGCATCACGATTCCACGTCTGTCATCATGATGTTGATGATGATGATGCCGCTGCTGCGACAGTCGAGCATGGTGCAGGTCCCAGGGGAGGTTCCTGCGCAAGGCTGTGGTGTTGGTCTGGCGATTGTACTCGGTCTTTGACCAATCAACATGGTTTCCGGCAGAAACGCTGGCTCGCATGCTGCTGCATCGCGCCGATCGAAGAGTTCGCAGACGCACGTACATAGTACATACATATATTACACACACAAAACGACATCCATGCAAAGCATCAATGCAGCACACACATCAATGCGAAGCATCATTTCTGCTGCCATTTTCCCGGCCTTGGATTTCGTCCTATCCAATAAGGCCCCTCCAATTGCGCCCCCCGAACCGGTCACTGGACGCCATCTGGTTTGAAACGGGGGAGCCCCACATGGAGCCAGCTGGCAAGCGCGGGCTCTGACTGGCTGTCACTCGGGATCGATCGTGCAGCCAGTGTACGCCAAGACAAGTGCTGGTTGCCGTAACAACGCGTCGTCTGGCGGCGGTGCCCGGCCCAGATCTTCCCAACAACAACGAACCCGAACCCATTTGGCAACCCATCACGTCGTACGTAAAGGGTTACGGGTTTCTAGTCTTTCTCACCGCGATTTTGTGTGTCTCACCACGTTGGCTTTTTCGCTCTTCTTTTCCTGCCCTCCCGTCCGCCATCTCCTCATCCTGATCTTTGATCTCTGATCTTCGTCCCGGCGGAAACATTTCAATTCAACTTTTTTTTTTTTTTCTGTGTGTGTGATTGCGATTGGGGGCGCCGACACGCACAGTGCAAATCGCGCATATGATGAATTTGCGCCCACAACGTTTCGCCGCACAAGAACAACAACAACAGCAGCAACAGCAACAGCAACAGCAACAGCAACAACAAAAACAACAACAAGAAGACGCACACAAGTCTGCTGCGCCACGCACAAACAACAAGCGCAACCAGCAACCGCACCTCGGAACCAACACCACCAGGACCACACATTGTCATCCACCAAGCTGTGCCTTCTCCCGCGCGCACACACGAACCACAATCGGCGCCATCTGAATACACATACCAGCCAGCCCAGCCAAAAGGACCGCGGCTCCGGGCGCCATCCTCCCGCGATTTTCCCACCCTGTTTATTTATAACATAGTACATATTGTTTCTTTGTTCAAGCAGCAGCCAAAAAAAAAAATTATCGGACCCCCCCTTTTTTTTTTGTCCTTTTTTCCCTTTTCCTTTTTTCCTTTTTGCTTTTTTTCCCCCTTCTCTTGACGCCTACATTCTTAACGGGCTTCCGTTTTGGCCGTTTCTTCTTGTCGCTCCTCTTTTGCGCGAATAGGGGGAGAGACAAAGACGCAGGAGAAGAAGAAGAAGAGAAAGGGAAAGGAAGAAAGAAACGACAAGGGGAAATATATATATACTACAAAACGTCATGGACACGAGTTACTTGGCCAAGCAGGTCAATAACAGCATAACGCAGTTACATGGCTTGTTTGACGAGATTGGTGTGCCTGACCATGAGCGCGAGGCTCGGGAGTCTGAGGTGAGTTTTTCTTCATTTTCTTGATCTCTATTTTTGCCTTTTATTCTTCATGAAAAGGACAGAAGAAAAACAGACGTCTCTTTTGCTCGAATCGTCCGAAATAGTAACAAACGTAGCTCTTTGCGGCTCTCTCAGAGGCACTCAACAGCCAGGTACGGCTCGTCACATCAGAAAAGAAGGAATTGATCGACGAGGCCAAGAAAATCATCACAACGATTCGCCAGATGGAGGCTTCTCTCGAGGGCTCTCCGCAAAGACGAGCGGGCGAGTTCCAAGAGGATGAGCAGTTCAAGATTACCTATCCTCTGAAGCGTTGTCTGCAGGGCTTCAGGGAAAAGCATGCTCAGATTAGTCGGCTACACAAGGAACGGTTTGAACAAGTCAAGAGTAGGTGATTTTTTTTTTTTTTTTTTTTTGTTGTTGTTGTTGTCAAAAGTCTTCTTCTTCTCTTCGACATTCCCTTGTCCGCTAATGTTCATTTTTCAGAACTTGCCCAAGCTCTCGAGTCGTACTCGTCACATCTCGAGCCAACATTTGTGCAGATTGCGCTGCCGCCGTGCGGGCCGAACCAGTCCATTCCCACTACGTTTGATATTTCCAACTCATACGTCGAGCGACTGGATGCCGAGTTCACGCGGGTTTACGACGAGTACACGCGGCGCATCGCCTCGGTGCAGGCCCTATCGAAACAAATCATTCAATTCTGGGCCGAACTCGGCACCCCTCAAGCCCAGCAAGATGGAACCATTGTCAAATATTACAGAGACGCGCCCGAGCAGCTTGGTCTGCACCAAGAGGATATCCATCGCCTTCAGGCAAAGAGGGACGGCCTCTCGGAGCAGAAGAAGAACCGCGAGAAGAAATTGCGCGATCTCAAGGCCGCCGTCGAGGCCCTGTGGGCGAAGCTCGGAACGGACGAGGCGGAGACCAAGGCGTTCTTGAATCAGAATCGAGGATGCGGCCTGCGGCAGATCAACGAGTTTGAGGACGAGTTATCCCGACTCAAGGAACTCAAGAGGCAAAACCTGCATCTCTTTGTGGAGGACGCGCGCGTCAAGCTTCAGGAGATGTGGGACTCGTTGTACTTTTCCGAAGACGAGATGCTCGAATTCATGCCCGCCTTCTCCGATGTCTACAGCGACGCGCTGCTCGAGGCGCACGAGCGCGAAGTGGTGCGGCTCGAGGCACTCCGCGAACAACGCGCCCCCATCCTGGCTCTCGTGGACAAGCACAAGAGTCTGATCAAGGACCAGGATGATCTCGCTGCCTCGAGCCAGGATGCCTCGCGCCTCATGCTGCGCGGTCAGAAGGGCGAGAAGCGCGATCCCGGCAAGCTGCTGAGGGAGGAGAAGATGCGCAAGCGCATCACCAAAGAACTGCCCAAGGTGGCCGCCGAACTCACCAAGATGCTCGAGAAGTGGGAGGAGGAATACGGCCGCCCGTTCCTGGTGTTTGGCGAGCGGTATCTGGACGAGCTGGAACCCCAGGATGCGAAGAAGGCGGGCTCCGTTACCAGGTCCAAGACTCCCGCCGGACTGCCGCCACGGCCAGCGTCAACATCAGCATCAGCATCAGCATCATCATCATTTACAACAACTGCACCGACAACAGCAACATCCACGGTCAAGGCTCCCAAGTCCAACGGAGGAGGACTCTTTGGCAGAGCCAACAGCGCCATGGGTTACGCGCCGCCCCGGTCCATGGTCAAAACACCAACGGCGGCTGCTACTTGGACCGTACCCAAGAAGCTGCAGTCGCAGGGCAAGAGCGGAAAGGAAAGTCCCTCGAGGATACCGGCTCGTGCGCCTCTATCGAATCTGAAGCACGGCAACAACTCGCCCGAGCGGCCGCGGCCCGAGTCCCGAGGCGAGACTCTCCGAAACGGCGCTCCCGCTCGCGCGCCGCCGCCCAAAATGCGCGACCTCAAGCCTGCGCCCGAACTCAAGACGCCCAAGAACCTGGTATACCCGACAACGTTGTCGTCGGGCATCGTTCGACACGTCGAGCCAGAGGATGTGTATGACGACCGCGCTCGCACGTCACGAGACACGAGCTCCAGCTCCAACTCGAATTCCAACCCCTCGAGTCATCACGCACGGCGTCATCAATACTACGAGGACGTCTACGAGGATCAAGACCGCTACGAGCACGACCACGGGCGTCATGACGGTGATTATGACAACGAGGATGACTACAATCGCTGCGCCAACCCGCGCGGCCCCGTTTCTATTCCTGCGGCTGGGGCTCCTCATGCTCGTTCGGCATTGCCGCAAGCACCGTCCTCGCGGCAAGCCTCCGACACATCGCACACTTCCAACGTCCTGTCTGCCTCGGAGAACTGGGAGACGTACGACGATAACAGCGAACCCGAACGCGACAACTCGGACGACTACTACGCCAAGCTGCTCGCCGCGCGAGGCAAGAGGTTTGCCCCCGAGCAGGGGAGCTACCAGCCGCCGCAGAAGAGCCAGTCCAAGCGCCAGAGGGGGGCGGTGCCGGGGGGCACGCCCTATGCTACCCCGTCCATGACGGTTGACCGGGAGGGCAATCGGATGATTTCGGGGAGTGAGTGGACGGACGAGGATGTGTTTTGATGATGGTGGTGATGGTGATGGTGATGATGATGATGATGATGATGTATCATGAGCGCCTTTTTTTTTTTTTTTCTTTGACGATGCTCTAGGGCGTTGCTAGATGGGGCGGACGTGTGATGTTTGACTGAGCATGGTTTTGTTTCTGAGATGGCTTGGGGTGTCTCAGGGAACGTCTTTCAAGGGAATGTCTCTTACGTCGAGGTCTCTTACGGAAACGTCTCTTAGGGAACGTGTCTTACGGAAACGTCTCTGAGGGAACGTCTCTTAAGGAAGCTCTACTAGGGGAATTTCTCTTGAGGAATATCTCTGAGGGAACGTCTCTTAGGGAATATCTCTTAGGGAACGTCTCTTAAGGAATATCTCTGAGGGAACGTCTCTTAAGGGTATGTTTTCAAAGACCGTTTCTCAAGAGGACATCTTCAGGGGAGCTCTCGAGGAACGTCTCTTAGGGAACTCCTCTCAAGGGGATGTTGCTCGGGAAACACCTCTCACGCCGCTTAAAGACATTCACAATGGCCATTTTACGCCTGTACCATACGACAAATGTTTTTGTTTTATTTCTTCTTCTTGGTTTCATATTTGACGCGCAGAGACGCAGACAAAACGGGGCGGCACATTGCAAGAAATGATGTTTATAGTACGGCGGCGTGAAAATTGGTTGTGTTGGTCTGATACTGCTTTTTGCTTTTTCTTTTTTTTTATTATTCCTCTTCTTCGTATTTTCTTCTTATTTTCTTTTTCGTTTTTTTCTTCTTCTTCTTCTTCTTTGCCTTCTTGCTGGACGACCAATGGCTCGCTGATCCATGGACATTAGATGTTTTTCCACAATCACTTGGACATGGTGTAATGGGAATGAAATGCTCGTCGATGGAAGATGGGATTGGCTGGTTGGATGGCGTATTGGGATACCAGCGTTTTGGTCTTTTGTTATTCTTCTTCCTTCTTCTTCTTCTTTCTTGATCGCCTTTCGGTCCAGACCTGTTGGCCATGTCTGTCCTTGCACTGGCACGGCCTGACTTGTGTATATCGCCATGGTCTGTGTATACTGCTTGGTTGGCTATTGGAGTTTGGAATCTTGTGAATGAGTACGTGTTGCATACGATTGTGGTCAGTGATGGACGTATCAGATGACATATGTACTTTTTTTTTTTTTTTTCCCCTCACCTCGTCTTTTTTTTTTCGTCACCCCGCCCACCATACGTGCTTTCACAACCATCGTGCATCATCACGAGCATCGGCAGGACATTGTTCATAATCCATTGTAGAAATGCGGATCCGAAGCGGTCCGGTGTCCATAGTGTCGTTGGAGCGCGTGGGCGATTCTGCATTGTGATTGGACGACATGTCCTCGTGGTAGCGTCAGGAGGCGGGGACTCGGGACTCGGGACTCGGGACTCGGGCGAGACGCAAGACTCAGGGGTCGTGCGAGTCATCTGACGTTGACGTTGACGTCTGACGAGTGTCGTTTGTATTTTGCATTTTTTTTTTTTCATTTTCGTTTGTTGTTTATCTGATTCTCCGTACGCTCGCTTAGCACGCCGCTCGACTGTGGTTTCTCCTTCTCTTTTGTCCTACATAGCGTATACGCAGTCGTGCCGCTTCATCTCTCCTCCTCGTCCGACTCCTCGCTCGACTCCTCGCTCGACGCACGACTCCCCCCATCCGTCCGATGCCGTCCATGTGTCTCTCCGTCTGTCTCTCCGTCCGTCGCTCCGTCCGTCTCTCCGTCGCCGTCTCTCTTCACCGCCGATGAATCATGCTGCGTCCTCTCGGTCGATTGCCGCGCCGGACGATGCTGCCGTTGCTCTGAGGGGCGCGTCGCTTGCGTTTCGGCGAAATCCTGCGGCTGGGTCGACGACGGCCGGTTTGGCGGTGACCACGACCACGTCACCGCCGCTCCACGAAGCATCATCGTCATCGTCATCGTCATCGTCATCGTCCTCACATCGCAGCAGCGCACACGGCTCGTTGGCCGTTGTCGACGACGACGACGTCGAAGACGACGGTACCAGTCGGGTGGGAAACTCCCGTCATGGCACGGGCGCGGCGGATTCCTCACACGTACATGCGCTCAAGGACGGCTCTGCATCTGCTTCGCATCCTACCCAGGCCAGCTTGGTGGCAGCGCGGCTGACCCAGCTGAATGGCAGTTCGTTTCTGCAACAACGACAAGGACAAGGACAACGACAACGACAACGACAACAACCTCTCGCGTCGGTCTCGGCCCAGCGACTCGATTCCAAGAACCCCAGTTTCATCGCGGCTACGCTCGCCGCCAGCCGGGGTGTCAGTCCCGGTCCGTCCGCTCCGCATCAGCAGCAGCAGCTGCAGCAGACGTCACGACGCGCCATGGGCTCTGCTCCTGCTGTCGAAACGGCCGCCTCGTCTACGACCGACGATGCCGTCGATTCGGAGAGCATTCCTGCCACGGAAGAACTCATTTCTTTGTTTGAAAGGAGCGCAGAAGCTGGCCCTTTGAGGAGACGGCCGCCGTCGCTTGACGCCCGCGATGAGCATTCACGAGCCGAGCCACGACGTCACCAAAGGGCATCGTCAGTCACGTCTTTCAAGCAGAGGCCCGCTCCGAAGCCGAGATTGAAGCCGGAGCCGAAGCCAAGATCGGCCGCTCGAACATTGCCTCCGCCTTCGCCTTTGCCTCTTCCCGACACTCCTGCTGCGGCGATTCCTGCTCCAAAGGCCGAGGCCGAGGCCGAGACCGAGACCGAGACCGAGACCGAGGCCAAAAAGACAAATGTCGTGCCGTCTTCCAGGCGCCCTCCCCCCCGTATGAGAAGCGCCGAGAGGACCGCTGAAAAGATATCGGCCATGCCGATGCCGAAACCGAAACCGCCGCCGCATTTGTCCTTGCCCTTTCCGCAAGCCACCGGTCACAATCCGCTTGCCCATCAACAGCAAGCTCGACCACCGCCTCTGCTGCCTCCTCCGCCCGCTCTCCTTTCCGCACGCGCAAAGCCAGAACCATCTCGCAAATCGCCCAGTCCGTCCAGACGTGAAAAGTCCGCCGTCGACAGACCGCATAGAGCGCAGTCTCCGCGGGCCCCCTCCGTCGCCAGCGCATCCGCGACGCCAGAGGTACTATCACCGAAACCTGTGAGACTAGTCCGGCCTGCATTGGCGCCACCAGTGCCGAGCAGTCCGTCATTGTCCGGTCCAAAGGACGGATCCGACAGACGAAATCAGGAAATCGCATCTCCACCATCTCGGGACGCAGAAAATCATGACACGAGTCCTCACACGCGGGCGGCGTCTTCGCCTAGAAAACCCAGCGTGGGCCATCAACATCATCATCATCATCATCATCAACAACAACAACAACAACAACAACGGATTGTTACGGGCACTGGTCACAAGCCGGGGGATAGGAATCGACATCATGACGACTCTGGTGCGCCGTCCTTGTCTCGGACTGAATTCGGGCTTCCCGTTGTCCCTTTTGCTCCTGCTCCTCCTCCCCCTCCTCCTCCACCTCGCAAAGCCCCCCCAAGGGAAATGCCTCCTCCTCCACTCCCACGCGGCAGAAGAGACTCTGTGGCCAGCGCGCCAACCTCGCCCGTCCTGGTGCCTCACCACTCTCGTCGTCGTCCAACCATAACCTCTGGCAGCAGCAGCAACAGCAACAACAACCTCACACTCGACCCCCTTACCAATGCCATCATGGCCAGCTCTCTCGCCTCCGCGAAACTCACTCCCCACAACACAGGCTCATCGCTCCCTCCGCCTACTTTACCCCAGCGCCAAAGATCCCCGCGCCTACTCCAGACGCTCCGACAGCCCCCCGGCCAAAAGGACGATGATCCAGAACGCGTCAAGATTGCCCACCGGCACAAATCCTCCCGAAACAAGCACGCCCATCACGAGGGCGCCCGCAGGCGATGGCGCGACCAAGTCACCCAGCGAGAACGAAAACGCTACGAGGCCGTCTGGGCCTCCAACCGAGGCTACTCCCTCTTTCCCCCCAACTCTAGCCACCACGGCCGTGCTAGCCCTCCAGATGGTGGCAGCAGGCCAAGCGGCGGCGGGAAACGCTCCCCCGAGGAAGCAGACTGTGTGTTCAACGTCGTGGTGCGCGAAATCTGGAAACGCTCCCGTCTGCCGCAGGATGAACTCATGGAGGTCTGGGAGCTGGTGGATCGCGGCCACAAGGGCATGCTGACCAGACAGGAGTTTGTCGTGGGCATGTGGCTGATTGATCAGCGCTTGAGAGGGAGGAAGATCCCCGCGAGGGTGTCGGACAGTGTGTGGGATAGCGTCAATGGCGTACGTCTTCCTCCGCCGCGGAAGAAGTGAAGAACGTTCAATAGAAGTGAGCGAACGTTTGACAAAAGTGAGCGAATGTTTACGTCTTGTACGGTAGGGGAGTTTTGTTATACTCATCCCCCGATGGGTACTTGGTTTACACGTTTCTTGCTGCATATAGAGCCGCAATATCTCGTCCATCGGGGAGTATCCATCCCCTTTTGAAATTATAGGACTCCATGTTATTACTGTCGAGCCGATCAAGCTTTAAAAAGGGCAAATTCCCCCCCCCCCCCCCTTTTCTTTCTATATATGAACATGGCTTGGTTTGGCCTTTCATGGGGGAAAAACATCTTTTACGTGTAAGCATGTGTTTTCAGTGTGGCAGCCAGCAAAATTTCCTGTTCACAATAGCACGGTCTCGGTACAACGTGGGAAAGCGCCTTGTCGGCCTCGACACATCTTTGATAGTCTGACAAGGGGAAAATACCTCTACTGTTCTAGACGACATCTTGGCCGGATAATGAGTCTTTTTTTTTTATATACATATATACATTTGTATGTATATGCTTCACGCCTCATCACTTCAACCAGCAGCGCCGAGTCAATGTTTCCCTCCCGCCTCAGAATATCTAGCACCGCAGATTTGCATTTCCATGTCAACCCGCGGGTGTGTACGGTACCAAAATCGCTCCCCTGCAAAAGAAAAGCATCCAAGAAAGGGAAATAGAAAAGACAAAACTTGTTTAAAAAAAATAAAAAATAAACATAAAGAACATTATGCAATATATTGTTTGTGACAACGTACTGCAAGTGACAGAAAGGCAGTCACGTGCGTGGACAACATCTCCATGCCGGCAACACTGCATGCCACTGATCATTTTCAAAGACGCATCCATCTGTCCGTCTTGAGATGTTCTTTCTTTCCTTCCTTCTTTCTTCTTTCTTTTCTTCGTTTCCATTTCCTAGTTCCTGCTTCTCCTCTTTCCCTCCTAGTCTCCCAACAGTCAAGCACTTTCATGCCAAACAAACAACTACTCTGCCAAACGGCCAACGGGTGCCGATGATGGAAGCGGCTTACCTGCGAGAACTCCGTGTCTGGACGAGAACGCGGTGTCATTAAAGTTTAATTTGGGATCTGGTCATTTTGCCCCGTTATCGGCCGTCACGACGCTTTCTTTTCTTCACCTGTTTTGGTTTCTTATTTATTTGTATATTTATTTTCTTTTTTTTTTTTTTGCCCCTCAGTTCCTTTCCTTCTTTATCTCTTTCCTTCGTTCTTCTTTTTTTTTCCTTTTCCTTTTCCTTTTTTTTCCCCCGTAGAATGCTTGATTTTAGCTCCCGTCAGGCTGGTGTCTTGGACCTTGTCAACCGAAAAACTCATGCAAGTCATGTATAATAAAGCACATATCATTATTATTCTTTTAGCCCCCATCTTTGTCTCGTTGGTTCGAAAACCTCCATTGCATGTTGGGTATATGTGACACTTGATATAGACGACTACCTAGGTAATGTCCGGACGGTGCGGCAGTTGCGTTATCACATTGAATCTAGATGCTGCAGTGCGATGCATGCGGCCTAGACGGTACATGTCAGTTTCTTCCTTCTTCTGTCTTGTCGGCTTCTTCTCGCTTTGTTCTTAGAGGCATACGGCGGTTATTGGTTGGCAATAGAGAAAAAGGGAAAAAAAAGAAAGGAAAAAGAAGGCGAAAAGGAAAAAAGAAAAGGCCGTCCCATCCAACCGGACAAAGACGTCTCGGTGGGTTTGCAGGGATTCGCCGAATGGCCCATGGCCACATCAGCTAGCATCGCGTAGCCATTATCCAATCGTCAGGGATATTATATGCCGGCCTCGATCTGAGAGGATCGCGGAAACTACAAAGGAACGCTAGTGCAATAATCACGGTGTGATATGGTTATAGTTCGATCCAGTTCCAGCAACGGGCGCGCTCCTCCTCGCATCGCCCATCACTTCATGTCAATTGCCAAATGCCAAATGCCTAATGCCTAATGCCTCATGCTGAATTCCGAACGCCTAATGAGGGCCGCGGATTCTACTGCATCATCTCCCCTCTCACCAAGAGAGCCAGCGACGTTCCTTCTCTGACCGTGAAAGGCTCTCCGTGGCCCACCCGTAGAATAGCGCTGATGGCAAAGGAATGAACCGTTAGTGAGATGAAGATG
Organism: Claviceps lovelessii; assembly: GCA_018360185.1. NCBI lineage: Eukaryota > Fungi > Ascomycota > Sordariomycetes > Hypocreales > Clavicipitaceae > Claviceps > Claviceps lovelessii. The sequence goes on along the minus strand of SRPU01000376.1, from coordinate 6,567 downwards.
TCGTTGTTGTTTGTAGAAAAAACCTCCTCTAATGCCTGTTGCTTTCTAGCGTAATGCTCCTCGTCCGTCTCTTCACGGGTTGGGTCAGAAAGTGCATCCCATTCGGTTACATTACCCTCTATTTTATAACCAGGATAATTCTTTTCGATCCATGACCGTGGCCGTCGAAGGTCACAGGTATGCAAGGTGAAGCGCTCGCGGAGGTGCTCCTTGACAATGGGGCTGAAATGGTGCGCGATCTACTTCCATGAGTCTTCAAAATACATGGTCTGTCGTTTGGAGACATCTTGCCAGTGGGCTGGTGTAGAGGGTTTGTGGATTTGGTAGACCATCATTCTGCACTGCGTCGAGCCAAAACTGGCCAAGTTCCTTGACTTATTGGATGCCAGTTTCGTTCAGGAAGGAATCAAACCATGTAGAATCGCCATCGCCCATCAAGCAAGGACCAGTGTCCCTAGAACTATGATCAATTGCGCCAGTCAAACAGTAAGCCTATAATTACAGCGTAAATGTGCGCTTTGTGCTGGAGAGAGATGAGCCAACATGAGATGTACATTCAGAGGAGGAGGTACATACACTTTATGTAAAAGGAAAGGGGGGGGGGGGGTTAAAAAAACCCAGTTACCGGGAAAAGGGGTAAAACCACCTACATTCCATGCCTCAGTCCCCACTTCTGCATGCTTCTGATTATGGTAGCCACACCCATGGCCCATGGCGAGTAAGGTACAGAACCTTGTAGACAGTGTGAGATGGAGCATCGCGGTTGAGACATCGGACGTAGTGTGCAAAGCGCTTCCAGTCCCGAACGTCTGACGATGACGGTCTTGCCGTGTCTGTTGGATACTCTTGTGAAAGGAGGGCCAGGTTTGGTTGCGTGACAAATCTGCCGTCAGCACATTGTTGTGCAATTTCGATGTGGCTGGCAAAAAAAGCCTGGAATTGCCTGGAATTCCCACCGCTGTTTTTTGACCTTGTCGGACATGATGATGCAAGGCTTCTCTTTTTTCTTTCTGGCGGATTGTAGAGGTCAGTTGATGCTGAAGAATGACGAGGAGGCATCGTGACGGTTGTGCCGGTTGTCCAGATGGGGCCAGCGTCGTCGTCATTTCCTCCTCCTCCTCCTCCTCCTCCTCCTCCTCCTCCTCTTGCTTGTCGTCGTCTTTGCCGCTGTCGTCGTCATAGTCCTACCTTCTGGTATCTCACGCATGCGTGAACCTCTCCCCGCTCCTCGAATGCCACCAAATTTTACTCCGGAACGGAGTCGTTTCCGGCGAGGCAGCTAGCGGCCAGCAGGAGGATGCTGTTCTTGAAAGGATCATTTCGACAAAGAATCGGGTACCTTTTGGTACTTGAGCGAAGAGACAGGTCGTGATATTCCTCATTGCATTTGAACCAGGGTTGAAGATGGCGGAACCTTGAAGGTGGAAGGCGCGCCCCATGTCTCCTGCCTGTCCTGCGGCTCGGCTCCCTCCTGCTCTCGGGTTCCGGCGGCCTTGGCAAATTTCCCGCTCCTGCCACCAACCGCATACAATTCACACCAGCAGACAATTCCCACGTCGCTCGCGTGTCGACACACGAACCGCTCCCTCCTCTCCCCATTCCCACCTCTCCGCTCTCATGACCATTGATGGTCACCTCCGACGACATCCATCGTCCGTCGAGCAGTTCAAGCAGTGCACCAGACGCTTTCCTGACACCACCCCGAGTTCAATGTGCCAGTCTCCGCTGCGCCGCGCTTCCGCAGCCCTAGCCCTTGGTCTTGTTGTTTGAGCGATACCACCACAACGTCAACAGCCCTTTACTTATGAGGTGACATGATGCTTATGCGAAGTCATGCTCTCGCGTTTCATCCATCTCCACTCCTCCCAAATATTTGAAAATAGGCATTCATCCGCCATCCAATTGAATCACTCGTCGTCGGCGCGGTGCTCTTAGGACCCTCGCCTCACCTCACCACGTTTGGTCCTGCCGACCAACCAACCGACCAACCAACCACACCCATCAAAGCAGTACATTGTACAATCGTATGCCATCGATACATACATATGTACATACATACATCAATGTAGCAGAAATATGATTGCTTGCTACCCACGACTTCTCCCTCTTCCTTATCATCACCATCCTGGCCATCGTATTACAAATCCATACCACAGAAAAAGGGTGCCCTCGACAATATGCCGCCATCTGGTCAGCACCCAATCTGGTTGAAACGCATTTTGGCCGATACGCGACCAGCACCGAAGCTGTTTGCCTGGACTCCAGCCAACCTTGGGACATGTCCAACAAGTACAAGACAGAAAAAACAGGGGCAGCCGGACAATGAGAGCGAAGAGCATTCGGGGGGGTGCTCCGAGAGCCTGAACGGCACAGAAACGAAAACAAACCTTGTTAAGCGGATTTTCATCCTTGGCGTCGGAAACATTGGCAGGCTGTATGCCAGTCACTTGGCCAGACATGCCAACCCTGTTCCCATCACCCTCGTGGTGCATAGAGAGGAGCTTCTATCCCAGTGGGTTGCGGGCGAGGGCGTATGCCTCACACACAGCCGCAGCGGTAAGACGATTAAGAACAAGGATTTCAATATCGAGTGGTGGACTGAAACACGGCCGCTGTACGGTCCAGTGCGGGAGGTGGCAGGTGGAGGGAAGCTCCGCAACCTCTTCATATCGACCAAGTCGTCGGTCGCCATGATGGAAGCAGATCGACTCCGGCGGTACTTGGATAAATCGAGTTCCGTCGTCTTTGCACAGAACGGCATGTCCAAGCTATGGCCTCCACATGGTCCATTATACATGGCTAGTCGATATCAGGCGGGAAATACTCCAAACTTCTCGGCATGCGTTGTAAATCATGGCGTGCTATCAACAGGTCCGTTCCAGAGCAGTCACACGGCTCCGGCCAACGCTTTCATTGGACCTGTGCTTTGGGCGAGTCCTTTGCCGCACGCGCAACGGGAGCGACGGCAATCCGCTCTGACTGCTGTTGTTGATTCTTTCACGGACTACATCACCACTGCGCCCCTATTGGACACAAAATTCGTCTCCTCGGGCGAACTCTGGCTGCTGCAACTGGAAAAGCTCGTCATGAATGCTGTCATTAACCCCCTGACAGCCCTGCTGCGATGCAAAAATGGCGACCTGTTTACAAGCAGTGATCCAATGGACCCCCTGGTACGCCTGCTGTACAGGGTGCTCGGGGAAACGGGTGCCGTGCTGCAGGCGCTAATCAATCATGATACCAGCACGGACATGCTAGTCTCTTTGTATGCTCAGCAATTCCTCCCACAGTCTGGCGAGAATAATGATTGCAATGTCCCAGAGATAACCTCTCTGATCAAGATACGAAGAGACCTGACGGAAAGGTTCTCTCTACCGAACCTGAAGTCGAAGCTCTACGCATTTGGCAAAAAAGTGGCCGAGAACCGAAGCTCTATGCTCCAAGATGTGGAGGCTGGTAAGACGACGGAAATCAGAGACTTCAACGGCTGGATTGTTGACACGGCTGCCTTTTTGGACCCCAGCCTAGATGTCTCTGTGCATCGTGGTCTAATCGATTTGGTTGAAAAGGTTGAAATTATGGACAAGGAAACGCTGGCAAAAAAGCTTGACGTGGTGTAGTTGGCCTGGATTGAATCGAGATGAGCCCTAAACGAGAAGGCGATCCTATGCAAAATTGGGGTTTTTTTGTTTTTTGTTTTTAGGGTCAGTTTCCCTCGCCAATTACTCTTTCGAGACAACTCACTACACACTTACGTACAGTGGGAGGCCATCTACCTCGAGTATATGGCGCCCCAAGTATCCAATCGGTACTGTAATGCGGGTAACCTTCCCTCCAGGGTCCATGTCGTACAGTTATATAGCGTCCGGTGGTTACTAACAGAACAGAAATGTGGAGGGGGTGTGTCTGAAATTCCAAGTCATCAAAACGACACACCACCCCATCCATCCACCCACACACACACTAAGCCTTGCCAATCATGAGACGCTCTGCCTGAGTGGTTGTGTCCAACAACAAAAGAGCCACGCCGCAATGGCTGCCGGCAGATGTTACTCTGCCATCTACGTGCGTCCAGATCAGCAACAGCGCGTTATCATTCGCACTTTTTGCCTTTTCCGCGCTCATATGGAAGGCCCTTTTCCAAATGAATCATTCTGCTTTTTGCACCACCAGAAATAGAAAATGGTAGCATAAACGTGTTCCATTTTTTATGATTTTTTTTTTTTTTTTGGTTGTTGTCTCTATCTCCATGGGCCAGGTTTGGCGACTGTGTCCATGTAATGTGAAAGAATGCCGCATGGGCATCGTGAAAGAAAACGGCTCCAGTGTCCAGACCCCTTTGATATGCACGCTTCATTTGTAAATACGAATCGAAGTAAAAGGGAAAAAAAAAAAAGAGGGGGGGGGGGATGAGCGGCTATTCATTTCATAGAGCTTCTTCCTCTTTCAGTCGCGCCATGGCCGGTGTATCTGAGGCAGTTCAATCGTCTCTGATTCTTCCTGTCCCGATGCAGATCGTGGTGATAAAGACTGCCAAGTAGTATCGGGATCCTCTTCGCCCATCATTTGCATTGTACGCTCACGACAGGCGGCGGGTGTGAAACCATTTCCTACTTTATGGGCTATGATACGCCATTTTTCCGTCTCATAATCGGCAAGCGCTGTACGTAGTTTATGGTCCTAGAAAGTGGGTGGGAAAAGAGCAGTCGAGTTAGTTCATGGTCGTGCTGTTGTCATCACTGATGGGATAATACAAGACCTCCCTCTCATCCACAGAGTCGCCGCTCATGAATTAGATGCCGTACCATTCCGTGAATAGATGGCCATCTTCTTCTCAAAACTTTGGACGAAAAAGAAGGGGAAAGAAAAGGAGGAATGAAAGAAGGATTGAAAGTAGGAGCGTCCGGAGCAAACAAACGTACCATTTCGTCGGTCCACTGGGTTGTTTTGGCCTTCAACTTTGTACAATATCTAACTTGTAGAGTTCCCGAAGAGCGGCCGGGGAAAAAATCTGCAATTTGCTTCCATGTCAAGTTCTTTTGCTCCTTCAATTCTATGAGAAGCTGATCGTCCTCAGCTGTGAATTTCAATTTGGGTCCGCGCGGCCGAGGTGCTGGAGCTGGCATGCCAGCTTGTCCGACCATGCTGGGCGCTCCACTGCCATCTTCCCGTCGCGTAAACTTTCCCAGATGACCAAGGTCAGGAAGATGGTGATGATGATGTTGTAGGTGGTGGCCTTGGGTTGGATGAGATAGGTTGTCAACGTTGGATGCTGCTGCTGCTGCTGCTGCTGCTTGTCCGTATGCGGCTCCAATCGAACTCGGCGCCATAGCTTCCAGACTAGGCTGTCCCAAGGCAGGAACACCGGTCATTGAGATTTCAAACTCATCGTTTCGAATTCTTTTGGCGCTGTTCGGAAGAAATGACGCATGTCCTTGGGATGGAGACGCAGTAGAGGGGTACATGGGTGCCGTCACGGATGTCGCTGATCCGTAGGGAAGATGGCCGAGCCGACTGCCGTTCATGTGGGATGTATCTAGTTGCATATTCGACGCCGTTGAGTGCGCTCTTGAATTTTGTTGTTGCTGCTGCTGCTGCTGTTGTTGTTGTTGTTGATGATGATGTTGCTGTTGCTGTTGTTGAGTTTGTGGATGAGGCTGTGACTGGTCAGAAAGGCCGGTTCGTGAAGACGACGGCCCATGTGGCAGCTCCGGCGAGGTGTTACCCGCCGCTGTGCTAACCGCTCCGGCGGAATTAGGATACGTTGATCTTGGCTGTTGATTTTGGCTGCTAAACGAGTAGTGATGTAGACCTTGGAAAGTGCTTGATTGGCCCGAGGAATAAGGCTGCTGAAGGTGGCTTTGGTTATCGGCATGGGCTCCATGACCAGCATTAAAGTCCACGCTGTAGCCTCCGACTCTGTAGTTGTCCGCCAGCGTGTCGTCGGTACATAGGTTCCGCCAGAGCAAACCGCTCTGTACGGCGTCCTCACCTCTTGACAAGCGACTTGTGTTCAAGGAGATTGCCCTCCCGGGCTCTGTCACCGAGGGCCGTCGGGTGTGTTGAGGTGAAGTTGTCCGCAATGTGGTATGAAGCAAGTTTTGCAGGCGAGAATCGGCTATGGTGACCATTGACTGGTATGATGTTGGGGTTACAACGAAGCCCGCAGACAGGGCTGGATCTTAGCTTAGAAGACGCTGCAGCCAACGAAGGAAACAGTCGGTCTACCCAGTTTCTCCTTTGTGCGGTGCTGGAAAAGAAGGGAATTAGTTGTTTCTTGAAAGGCTTAGCTTTGCCAGAATTCTCCAGAAAGGTTCAGTCGCTGACCTCCTCTGGTTGAACTGCTAGTGGCTACGACCAGGGTGTTCGAAGTTTGGTAACGGGTGGAAGGGGGGAAGGGGGAAAAGGGCGGAATAGTATCGTCCGGATTGCCCAATATAATAAGTGGCGGGGTTCGAGTTGAGGAGATCTTTCCGTCTCCGTGATTAGTTGAAAGAAGTGCGAAAGGCAGCACGTCCCGTCTTTGTTGTTTCCCTCAAGTTTTTCTTTTTGGTTTTCCGGTTGGGT
>SRPU01000375.1:0-20554 GCA_018360185.1 Claviceps lovelessii | reverse complement strand
TATAATATAATAATTATATACTTATAAGATATTAAAGTTAGAATATTATTATACTTTATAAAAGCTAAAGATAATGCCTATTTAATATCCTTTAGAATTTTCTTTAGGGGTAAAGGAATATAGTTATATATATTATATATAGTAAGTATAATAAATAAAAACCTTTTAATATTAAAGGGTATAAAGAAGTTATATTAAACGCTATATTTATATATTTTTATCTAAGCTTGCCTTTTATAGTAAAAGCCTATATAATATTAGTATATACTAATATTAGAATATAATATATACTTACTATAATGCATTTGCTTAAATTAAGAACTATTCTAAAAAAAGCAGCGCTTTTATCCACTATTTTTATTAGAACTAGTACTATAAATAACTATATATTCTAAATATAGTATATTATATAAATGTTTATTAATAGGAAACTATATATATATACTAGTGCTAAGGCTATAAGGATAGCTAATATAAATGCTCTAGATATTATTAGTATATTTATACCTTATTAATACTTTATAACTTATATTATTTTATTTATTAGCTATTTATATTATTTCTTAATCTTTATAGTAAATTAAGCCTACTTCCTTAGATAGTAGGGGAGGAAGATAGTATAGTTTATAATTCTTCTAAGCCTTAATATATGCCTAATAAGCCCTATTTAAACATTAAATATATAAAAAAATATATAAAAATAAATAATATACTACTTTATTTTTTTTTTAATTTTATTATTAATACTTATATTTTTTAAATAACTAGCATAGGTTTTTTATAGGTTATTAATAAGCTTTATATTAAACTTATTATTCTACTACTTATTTTTCTTAATAAGCTTAGGGTTAATAAATATATAAACCTTAATTCTAGTATATTTAAAACATTAGTGCTAAAAGTAACCTTCTTTTTTAGTTATAAGAAAGTAACTCCTATATAATATTTATATTAGTATATAAGGTAAATATATATCTAATATATATATATAATAATTTTAGTATTATTTTATTTATTTTTCTAAATTAGTTAAGCGAAAATTAAATCTAAGATATTATTAGCTTATAGTAATAATATATAATACCTATTATATACTAATAATACTAACTTACTCTTAAATTATAACCTTTATATTATTCTTATAAATTATATTCTTTAGGTTCCTATATACTAAAATAAGATAAAGAAAACTATTATTATTAGCTTAAGGGTAGCTAGGGAAAGTAAGATAGTTAATTACGCATTTTATATATATAATATATAAACCGCTTTTTATAATAGTAACTTTAATAAAATTAATAATATTCTATATAATATTAGTATATATATATTTGCTTATAGTAAGAATATATACCTTTAGAATATTAAAGAAGTAGTAAATTACCTTAGGTATAATTAGAAATACCTATTTTATAGTTTAATAGATATTATATATATAATAATAAAGAATAAAATATAAATAATATATTTTATCTATTTTATTCTATTTAGTTAAGAATATTAAAGGCAGACTAAATTATTTATAGGTATAGTTAAGGTGCTATTTTTATTAATATATAAGTCTTATTAAGTAAAAAGCAATTATATATACTAAGTATATAGTAGGTTAGTATTTTTTAAATAAGGGTATAATGCTATATATTTTATATTCTTTTTATAATATACTTATAAAGAATATACCTATCCCTTATATATAGTATATATAATAAAGGTTTTTCTATATATTATATAAAAATAAAATATAAACTACTTATTATTTTTCTATAAAAACTAAATTTTTTTCTTTATAGTAAATAAATTTAGCCTTTACACTTTATTTATATAAATATAATATAAAGTATATCTTTAAGCAATATTAATTATAATTAATTATATATAGACTGCTTCTTTACTTTAATTTTAATTAGTATATATATATTTATAGAATATATACTAGTAAAATTATATAATTTAGCCTTAAGTAAGGTATTCTCCTTATATTATATATATAGTATAAGCACGCACTAAAACACTATAGAGCCCTATATATGCATAGCATATGCAGCTCCTAGTCACCGCCTACCCAAATGGATTTGTGATGCCCCACCCTGGACCTGAGCGATTCTCCGCTGGACCTGAGATTTGCTGGCCCCCCCCGCCGAGCGGGCCGCCGCTGGCGTCTGGATGCTCCTTCAACATTAGGCTAAATGATGAGATGAAGGCTTATCTGTGGCCACTGATGACGAATGTGAACCTGGCGGCGCATGCATTGTTTTTGTTCTTGTGAAATTATTCGCTTGCTGCAGCATCTTGGCTCGGTTATGCGCATCTCATGGTGTGCAGACGCAAACACAACTCGCTCTCAACAGGGTAGGTTAATCTCGTGATGCTCAGAATTCCAAGCATGCCTTGCTCCCACCTTCATCTTCAGCCCCTTTCTTACTCGGCCACTACATTAGGCGGCACTTTCTACTATACTCGGCGCACCAGAGACACGACATGTCTGCGAGAACATGTAGAGTGAGAGGAGCAGACTTCCCGACCAGCTAGAGATATCGCAGCTAAATTGATCTAGGTAATATAGGAACTAAGCGATTTTGGCTCAGAAGAGAAAATCCAAGGAAAAAGAAATTCATAGTATGTCGGTATTGAATAAAAATAAGCTAATAAAGAAGGCGAAAAAGATATAATACCTTTCTAAATTATCTTTATTTATAGTGTCAATGCGCCAACCGGCTGACCTGTCTAAACTCGCAGTAAATCCCATTCGTCAAAACGTTTGTTCCTCCAATTGTACATCAACAGGACGGCTCATTCCATTCAAGCCACAGATATATCTACGACACAAATATATCGGGAGATGCCTCTTTGACATGATTTCTCCCAGCTTCAGCTCTACCCACGATAGTTGACGCCGTACATCGTAAACAGTCCCGGCTCGTCATCGTCCCACACGATGCGGCCAGTTCGGCGCGGGCCCATGCCAAAACTGACATATTTGTCCGGCGTGCCGCCGCGGCGAAGAGTAAACGTCGCCCCCTTGGCACGGTACTCAACGACAAAGACCTGCGCTTGGTCGACGTCGGCCACAAGGCTTCCGTTAACTGAAATATACGACTTGTCGACAGCGGCCTGGAGGTAGAATGTGTTGCCGAAGCGGTCGCTGTCGACGGCCGTGTGGAGGATCCATCGCTGCTCGAGACGCTCGTGGGACTTGGTCGCCTCAGCAACAACAACGTCCGTGTTACAGCCGGCAAGGCCTAGACCATTACTTTCGATGGTGACGTAGCGACCCTCGGTGATGGCGCCCCGGATCTGCTTGAAGCCATCCTCGACCAGGGCGTCCATGTCCTGCTCGGCGTTTTGCTTGCCGTACGGGACAGCTGGATAGTTGCCGTGGGCGAAGCCATCTTTGCACCTGGCCGGCCCGACCCAGGGACCCGTGAGGGAGCCCAGTTCGAGGTCGCCGCTCCAGTTGGTGTCGTTGCGCGGCTCTGGGGTGCGCACCGAGGTCAGCTTGGGCACCGAGTAGTCTGGGTTGTCAAAGTCAAAGGCGTTGACCATGTTCGTCATGTGTTGGCGGCGCCATGGCGTGATGATGTTCTCGGTGCTGACGGCGGTCTTGTTGTATCCGTTAGCTGCGGCCCAGGCCTCGATGAATAGGAGATCAGAGGTGTGATCGCCTGTCTCGGCAAAGACGTGGCCGCCTCGCGTCCAGGGCGAGATGATGAATCGAGGAACGCGCGGACCTGGGCCGATGGGGACCAGCACCTGCTGCGATCCGTTCTTTGAGCCAAAGGGATCGGTAATCCATTCGCCGGCGGCATCCCGCGGCGCAACGGGCGAAATGACGTGGTCCGCCCAGCCGCCCTGTTCGTCGTAGCTGATGATGAGTGCCGTCTCGTTGTAGGCGGGGCTGTGGACGACGGCATCGACAATGTTCTTTTGCAGCCAGGCGCCGTCAATGGGCATGTTGGGCGGGTGCTCGCTCTGCTCCTGGGGCCCGATGATCCAACTGACCTGAGGCAAGGTGCCGTTAGCACAGGCGTCGTAGAAGGCCTGCAGGCCGGGGAACGAAATGCCATTGTCCCGCAAGACGTTGCCCTTCTTTGCTACCTGGTACTGCTTGAAGTAGGCAAGCATGTTGTCCTCGTAGTTGTCAAAGTCCTGCCAGACACGCCACGAGATGCCAGCGTCCTGCAGAGCCTCGGGCATAGTCTTCCACACAAAGGGGAAGCAATTGTTGCCGGGAGAGTCGCAGCCAGGACTGGCGCGGTTGGACAAGATGTTGCCTCCCTTGCCGTCAGGATTTGTCGGCGAACCAGCGCTGTTGACGGTGCCGCTCATCCACATGACGCGGTTGGGATCTGTGACGCCCAGGACACTCTGATGAGAGTTGTCCATGATGGTCCAGCCCTCAGCAATGTCCCAGTGCGTTGGTATATCCTCTCTTCTGTAGTAACCCATGCTGTAGTCTGTGTCATGGACCGCCCAGCCGTCCCCGCGCCCATCGTTGTAGGCGCCGTGCATGGCATCCCAGTCGTTGGAGCCGGCTGCCATGCATTGAGATGCCTCTTTCCAGTCGCCACCGAGATAGTTGATGTGCCATGGCGAAAGCGTGCTGACGCCGTTGTTCTCTTTGTTTGTGCGTCTGGTGCCTTATTAGAAACGTTTCTCAGAATACGGGAGAGGGCGTCGTGATTATTAATATTTATTTCTCTCTTTTCTTCTTCTTCTTTATTTTTTCCCCCCTCTTCTTTTGTCCCTTATCTTCTGTTTTTCTTACTGTCTCCACACGGACACACCGTCATTGACGTGGACATTGGGATCGCCAAAGTTGCGGACACCAGCCATCGTGCCAAAGTACTGTCGTCATCAGCAACCGAAGCATCCAACAGCGGGGAGTAAAGCATACATGATCAAACGATCGGTTCTCCTGCATGAAGAGAACAATGTGCTTGATATCCTTGAGGGAGCCAGTCGACACAGAGGCCGAGGCCGAGGCCGGAGCCATCAGCGTGAGCGCAAGAGTCAAAGGCCGCATATTGACTTTGCTGAGAATGCGACCCAAATCAAGTGCACGATAAGTTTGAGGCCATCTTGTATCATTAATAGTTTTTGATGAACTTTGCACGCCATGACTGGGGAATTGGTTTACCGCAATCTCGATACTGGTAGCACAGCAGAAGTCGTCCGTCGTCGGGTGGCCATTATCGTACAGTCTGTCTTTGACACGTGCGTGGAGAATGCAACTCGAGAGGTCGTAGCGGTTGGTGTCAGGCGTTTTGAGTTGGAGATCAACATGACCAGCATGTTGCATGTTACATGGCCATCGTGAGCACTTGGGCGGTCGCGTAGGACAAAGGGGGTCATTTGGCTGCCTTCGTGCTCGGCCACGTGCCTGCCTCAACAGATGTATGTTCTTTTTTTTTTTTTTCCCTCACGCAACCTCCAACGGCAACTCAATATCATACCATCTACAAAACCCCCCCTTCCACAATAGACACGCTTGGAACTGAACTATTGTCCAAGTCTGAATTTTTCAAGTGATGATCAACGGCAGCCATGTGGACGAGCATCTGCGTGACGTCCATGTTGTTCTTGGCCATCTATGTCACCATCGTGGCGGACTTGGGCTTTGTGCCACGAAAGTCGTGGGCCTGGCAGAATTCCGTCAATCACTTCAACATTGATATTGATCCCTTCGCTTTGCATCCAGAGCAGCACATATTCCGACGTCCACGCACCATCGCGCTTAATTGGAACATCACACGGGGTTCACGCCGGCCAGACGGCGTCCTCAAGCAAGTTTACCTCATCAACGGTTTGTGACCCCAGTCATATCTCTACCAAATAAGACTTGAGCTCAAAAGCTTCGATAGGTCAGTTCCCTGGACCAACCGTGGAAGCCCGTTCGGGAGACGAGCTACACATATCAGTATTCAATGGCATTGCGGATGCTGATGAAGGCATCGCCATCCACTGGCACGGCATGACCATGAAAGGTTCGTGGTGAAGGCCTTACCACCGTCGACATCATGCTAAACGAAGCCCCCCCAAAAAATTAAATGTCTAAGGGTCGAATGAAATGGATGGCGTCGTCGGCATCACGCAGTGCGCGGTTGGTCCGGGCAGCACATTTGCCTACAAGTTCAACGTCGACCAAGAACAACATGGCACGTTTTGGTATCACGCACACTCGGCTGTTCAGAGAGCAGACGGCATGTACGGCGGCCTAGTAGTTCACAAACCCGTGGGCAAGAGCAAAAACCAGCAGAGCGATTTGTCGGTCCATGAATACGACTCTGAAAAGCTGCTGCTCGTCGGTGACTGGTACCACATGTCTGCAGACAAGGTGCTGGCCGAGTACAGAGATTTCAGGAGCTTTGCAAACGAGGTAAGTTGGCCAGATCTGTGTGCCTAGGCTTTCTATGCTAATTCGAGCAGCCCGTTCCGGACTCGCTCTTGATCAATGGGGCAGGCTCCTACAACTGCAGCTATGCCCGTCCAGGAAAACCGGTGAACTGTCTAGAAACAGACGTTCCGGTGGTACGCATGACAGGTAAAAGAGTCCGACTGCGAATTGTCAATACTGGAGCATCGGCCGGTTTTTCGCTTCAGCTGGACAATGCGGCCATGCAGCTCGTCGCCGTGGATGGCGGTGGGCCTGTGTTGAAGCCAGCACCTCGGACGTCGACACTTGGCGTGCTGTATCCTGGAGAACGCATGGACGTGGTTATATTTCCGACGGATGAGCAACAGCAGCAGCGTCCGGTTTTGAAGATAGCGCTTGACCCGGAGTAGGACTTTTTTTTCTTTTTTCTTCTTTCTCTTCCAGCTCCAATCTTATTCTCTCGTCTCCTCCTTGCTTTTGGTTTGTGCATCAAGCTAATCTAGTAGACTGATGCAATTGATGAACCCGGCGCTTACCCGGATGCAAGAATTTCCTCTCAACTGGACTCGCTCTCACATCGGCAGCGGCAGCGAGGAGGTAGGAGATGGCTGGGAACTGGTCCATGTTTTTAATTTGGAGAATGCACAAGGTCCTCCTGTAGCCCTCGACGAGGCGCTTGCAGACACCACTGTGCTTTATACGAGCCTCGGCATTAACGCCTTTAAAAAGAACGAGCCATGGGGCGAGCTGAACCACACATCGTGGGTGTGGCGAGATCCATATGCGAAGCCTCTGCTGGCCATGGACAAGAATGCCTGGCACAGCGGGACGGAGCAGGCCAATCCCTTGAGGACATTCAAGGTGCCACAGTTTGAGGCCGGAGAACAGCGTTGGATGGACTTGGTCGTCAACAACGTCGACGACAGGGGACATCCATTCCACTTTGTAAGTCTGCCATGTCACAAGTCGTCCGAAATTCCAGCCAGCCTGGACCACCACAACCAACTGACTGGTGTTAGCATGGGCACGAATTTTATGTGCTGGCCTCGCGGCAGGACGACCTCGGTCGTGCATATAACCCTTATGAGTATCATGACGCAGAAATTCCAGTCAACACGAACAGCCCGTTGAGGAAGGATACTGTGTATATCAAGCCGCGCGGATACGTCATTCTGCGATTCCAACTGAACAACCGTGGATTATGGCTTATTCACTGCCATGTGGTCTGGCATCAGGCGGTTGGGATGGGAGCGGTGCTGCAAGTTGGGAACATTGAAGAAGCGACTGCGCGAAACGCGGCGTATTCGTGTCGGGGCCTCAGGGACATACATGGTCGACGGAGAAGTTTGACAAAAAAAACGAAAACGTCTTGACTCTTTGGCTCTTGAGTGCCAATCTCAATTGGGACGAGATCTAGCCTTTGATTGGACCAACTCAGGGAACGTTGATCGGGCATCGGCCTCTGCCTAAATGGCATCGAATCAAATTTGTGTGGCCTTGGCTGTACGCTCGAGGTCAGATTAGAAGTTGATTGATTTTTTAAGGTTTCGACAATTTTAAATAAGGTTTATCCGGGCTGACTGGGGATTGTATTAGTGGAGCAAGGGCTGAGACACGTGCTGAGCAGTGTGCAGTAAGCATTCTCTGAAGACTCTGACCGGACCTCACATTTATTGCCTCGGCTGTTTTTATCGAGTGCGTGTGCGCAGCCTGCATTGTGCATCGTTCATGACAGCTGAGGAGGCGTCCGGCTCGTTCCCGTCAAAGACATGTATGAATAAACCCTCGCCGACACTGGACAGTGGAGACCAGACGGGACAGCATCGGTCCACGTGTATTGGGACATTCTAGATTCACATGTTTGATGCATCGTGGAAGCAAATTATATGCTATCATCTATGCATATGTACGTCTACCCCTGTCGATAACGCCGTGGTGCACGAAATGAGACAAACTTTGTGAAAAAGTGCGACACATTGCAGCCATTTTTGTGAGTGAAGAGCTACTGAACTTTGAGTGGTGGATTCCCAGGAAAAACCCCGTTAAAGCCGAATTGAAACATGAATGTCGGTTCAAGGTTGTGATGGCCCAGCGTTGTCTCGACTCTCCATTGTCTCCAATCTTTTCAGCAGAGCAGCGTCACGGTAATCGATTCAAACAGGGGGGATTTTTTGTGATGTGTTTATTTCAATTTTTTTTCCTTTGGTTTTCCTAAAAATCTATAGCACGCGCATCTACACCTCCCGGCATGGCACACAGAGTCCCTAGTTGCCCTTGCATCTGTAAAGAGAAAAGAAGAAGAAAAAAAAAAAAAGGTTAGCACACGTGCAGCACACTAGATGTCATGTCTTGGACTCGGAGACTTACGGGTGGCGAGAATTGCCAGTGATCTGACCGATGCAGTGGACGGGATGAGCATCGCCACCGTCGCAGTAAGAAGGACAGGCGCCGGGGCCAGAGCTCGAGTCGACGACCTGCATCAACAGAAAACACAGGTCAGCTAGAGAATTGACGTTCGTTGTTTTGGGGCAGAAGTTCTTACGCAGCAATTTTGTCCGCTGGCGTACATGCACTGGTACCAGCCGCCGCAGGCCTCGGAAACGGAGATGAGGGCGAAGACGCCAGCAAGCAGAGAAGAGATGCGGACCATTTTGAAGGGATTGGGGCTGAGTTGGTTCTTGTTTCGTTGTTCAGAAGACGTAGAGTGGTGAGATGGGGGTAGAGATGGAAAGGCAGATGAGGCGAGATGTGGTTTTCTTGGTTCTTGTCGAGTCGAGAATAGAGAGGAAATCGTCGGGGATTTTATAATCAACATCGGCATCGAGGTCTGGCCCAAGTCTACGTACCCCAACTCCAAGCGCCGCGTCCTCTTTTTTCCTTTTTTTCCCACTTGTTGCTTTTTTCTTTATTCCTTTTCCCCATGTCTTCTTCTTTTTGTTTAGACAATGTCCATGACAAGTCTTGGCAGCCGCATCCATATGCAGGTCAGATGATGATTGGTATGGGCCCTATGGGGCATGGGGGCATGCGCAAGTGGAAAGAAGCTTGAGAAAGAGCCCCATCGCGCGCGCGGAACGTGCGGTGCCAAGAGACGTGGGAAATTCCTTCATGCACGCACCTTGACTCTTGCTTCTCTCGCGGCTGTGAATGCAGCAGAGGCAGAGACGAGACGGAGAGACGAGACGGAAGAGGGGGACGCAAGACGGGCGGGAAGGGAAATGAGGACTACGTAGACCCTGGCAGGTACTTTCTAAGCAAAGATGAGATAGATTCCTATTCTTCTTCTTCTTCTTCTTCTTCTTCTTCTTCTTCTTCTTCTTCTTCTTCTTCTTCTTCGTCATTTATTTTTTGGCGCAATGGAATATCCCCAAACGCACTGCGCAAAAACATGCATGGACCTCGATCCATCTCATCCACGTACGGCCTCGCGCGCGGCGTCGGCGGCCGCCATTCCCGCCCACGATGCGCTGATGCCGAAAATAACCCCCGGTCACGGACCTGTGTGCATGTAGATGCATACAAAGAAAAGGAGAGAAACCTTGGTGAGACATGACCATGGGGCGGGGTGTATGACTACAACGTTCTTCTTCTTCTTCTTCTTCTTCCCCGCGCATAAGAAACTCTTTCACGTCGGACTCTATCGTGAGACTAGTGTAGTTGGTGACTCGGTGGTCCAAGCCGCCCGCTCTTATTTTTTTTTTTTTCTACAATGCAGGTTGTAGTATGTCAATATGAAATATGTAGGTGAGCGCCGGGTATAATCATATCATGTTTCACGAATCACAGGTCCCTATGGGGCCGCTTGTTTGGTCTTCCAATGGTGCGTTGTGGTAAGTGGGGTAGGTACGTCCGACGGGGACCCTGAGACTCTAGAGGCTCTGTTTTTTTTTTTATTCTTCATTTTTTTTTTTAAAAAAAAAAAAAAAGAGAGAGGGTGGGTCGGCATGTGCTGCTATATCGTCAAGTTAAAACAGGGAGCTTATTTCTGGATGGGGCAAGGGGCCTTTGTGAAAAACACTGAACAGAACAGAGCAGGGTACCCTGTGGCTTGTGAGGCGGCGACCACGTGCCGTTTGCCGTCTGCGGCGCGGACCAAGAAGGAAGAAGGGGGGGGCGGCTCAAGCGGGCCAGGAGGGTGAAAAACGGACAGGCGAAGGCAAGGATGAGGGAGAGAGAGCCAACATTGACGGCCAGGGCGTACGGAGCATCGAGGGCACGGACCAATCGGACAGGACGGCGAGGGCGCTCGGGCAGAGTCGGCGTTTGCCATGATAAGGAAGTCCAAACTTGCGGACGAGGAATCGGGTGTCCCACCACCCCGGCGGCGGTGACGGCTCAGTTGCCGCCGCACTAGTGCTGCAGAAGCATCAACGAAGGAACTCGCGTGCCACTTGCCAAGAGTTTAATCTTTGCGTTTGTGCGTCACGAGATGCCGGAAGGAAAAGAAAAGACGAAGGAGAAGAAAAAAAAAAAAAAAAAAAAAAAAAAAAAAAAAAAAAAAAAAAAAAAAAAGGAGCCGTCGCCTTAATTCCCGATCCGCCAATTCCCCGGGTCCATGCCCACCACCCCCCGCCATGATATGATGCAGACTCAACACCATCGACCAAGTTCCATCACAGCCGCAGTACCCGACAAAAGCCCACACATCCCAAGCATATGTACGCGCGGCCGGACATCTCGGAAGACGTCAGAAACATCTTCTTTCCCATTTCATTTTTCATCTTCTGCCACTTGCCGAAAATGGATCACCCCGAGCCGGGACATCTTGTCGGTCCGCTTTGAAGTTTGTTCATCTTCTCCAACCACCACATCACATGTGCGGACGGTTTTCTCATGTCTCGCATTTGGAATTGGCCCTCTCTGATAACCTGCATCCTCTAGTCATGCTTGGTTTTCCCGTTTCAGCCAGGTCCTCGACGCAGCTTTCACTGAATGTGGTGGACCGCGAAGCGGGAAAAAAATAAAATAAAATAAAATAAATCATAGCAATAAGGGACCTTTGCAACAACTACCCCAGAATGCAAAACTTCTCCAATAATTCAAAGAGCCACACAGGATTTAAGAACCACCCCAAGGATTTAAGAAACCCAAAGGATTCAGAAACCCGCCAAGAAATTACAAACCACAGCGGATTCAAAAATCAATACCCGCCAAGGGCGCCAACGAGTCAAGCACCCAAGTCTTCCAACAACAATCCAGGAAATAGTGAACAAGAAGAAGAACAAGATGACGTAAAATCCGCCCCATGCCTTCTATTCACTCTTTAATCTCGCCCGCATCATAACCCATCCAATGCCTTCTTCCAACAAGAACCCGCAATCCAATTCATGCTCCCTCAATGCGTGTTGCGCGTCAGACTCGAGCAGAACGAGTAACAGCTCACTTGCCATGTTGAGGATCCCCGTGTGTCTCCACATGCTCGGCTCGCTCGCTCCGAATGCAACGAGAAGACAAAGGGCATCACAAAAGATGGAGAGTGTGCAGAAAAAGAAAGGAAAGAGAGAAAAAAGAAAAAAGAAAAAAGAAAAGAAAGGACAGGGACATCGGGAGTCCAAATCTCAACAGACCTACTCTCGCTCAGGCTAGGCTCATGAATTCGTTTTGACGCAGAAAGCTCGTCGCCAACTCATCGCCACCATGTCCCGCTGCTTCCATCCAGTGTACAGCAACACACATGAGGCCCGCGTCATTCCTCACGTCACCATCCTTGCCGCCTGTGTTTCCTCCAGCTGCTCCGGCTCCTGCCCGACTGTTCACCACCCCACTTGGTGCCAGAGCAGTGGCCCCAACGGGTCCCAGCGTGCCACGAGCTCGTTCACTTCGTCCATATCTCTCCATCACGACTTGCTTAAACACCTCTCGTGGCTTGGAAAGCGGAAGCGTAGTTCGTTCTACGTATTCTGGATTGGACAGGTAAAAGAGGGCAAGCTCCCGCTGTGCGGTTGGATAGCCTTCCTTGGCCGTAATGGTCCACATTTTGCCAACATCATCCAATCCGTACGTGGTGGAGGGAGGAGGAGGACTTCCTGTCAGGGACGGTTTCGCATCGGAAACTGAGCTGTTTTCACCTCCGCCAGACTTGCGAAACCGCGTGTGGGACGCAATGATGTCGTCGGCCATCTCTACCATGGTCAGACACACTTCTGATTTGAGTTTGAGGGCGGCGAGGCTGGCATTCCAGAAAGCTTTGCCACGTTCAGGCTTGTCCAGAATAGTCGACGGGACAAAGGCGGCAATGAGCTGAAGGTCACGGAACAGAGACTTGGGCCGTGTGTTGGCGTCTCGAAACAGCCGTTGCAACTCGCCAGTGATCACATCCGTAGTGCTTGCACTGGCGGCAGCAGCAGCAGCGTTAGCAGCGCCGTTGGACACAACGGACCTCGTTTCCGTATTCATCTGCCGCGACTGGTACACGTGCCCGCTCGATTGATGCATCGCAGATTGCAGGAGCGTCTGCGATCGGTGCTCTCTCACATTGTCAATCGTCCCGTCCAGAGGAGTTTGGCGAACATGGTGCCCCCCGCGATCGTCTGCTGTGCTCGATCCCGCATCTGAACGATTGCCTCGCAGCTTCTTCTTGGAGCCATTTGACGTGAGGGAGGCCATGATGAGGTTCTCCAATTCGTTCAGCGCATTCAACTTGGCGAATGGATTGGGATGGACACTCAACATATTCAGCAGGCGGCAATATGCCTTCTTGAATGGAAACTCAACCGAGTTGTCTCTCGGATTTGTTGACGACGCATGAATGAATTGAACCCTGTTCCCGCTGGCCATGTCGTTGCCATCGGCGTTGTCGCTGTCGTCGTCGTCGTCGTCGTCGTCGTCGTGTTCATCGTAGTTGACACTTCCGTGTGTCGGCGCCATGTCACGTTCAGAAGCGACTTCCCCGGCGCCTCGCGAATTCCGGCAGCTTTTCTTCTTTTCAACCACCCTTGGCCTTGTAGAACTTCGAATGCTGACCTCCTTGTCCTTTGTGTCCAACCTGTCCCGTGCGCGGCGGTCAACGGCGTCCTTACGATCGATACACTCTTGTCCAAGTCTGTTGAACCAAGAGTCCGTCTCAGAACCACGTGCCAAAACATGGCCCCCAAGGTCAGACAGCAGGAGGCTCGTCAGAGTCTGCCTCAAGCCAGTCAGGAACCGCGTCTTCTCGTCTTCGACTCTCTGCAGGAAGATAGTTTCCGTTGAGGACGCAGACGTCTCCGGCCGCCCCGTAGACATGCTGGAGGAGCTTGACTGCAACGGCACCTGATGAAGTGACCCAGAAAATGTCGTCGAGACATTGGTCAAACTCGTCGTGGGAGAGTGAGTCCGTGAAAGACCTGAAGCCAGCGACGTGGTGGTGGTGGGTTGAAATGGGCTCCAAAACGTGCCCATTGAAGCGTCCGTGGTGTTGACTGGCGATGCTCTGTCGAGGTGATTGTAATTTTCCAACATGTCGGACAGAGAAGCTGCCGGTCTAGTGAAGTTGATACGCGATCCCGTGTCCAACGAAGAATACTGACTCGAGTTGGAACTGCGGGAGTCGCGACCCAGCCTACCCGGTCCCGTCAAAGGCGAGCCGAGGCGCCGTTCGGTGTCGCTGATCACGCTCGTAGCATCGTCACCGGGCTTCCAAGATCGATCCTTGCCTCGGCCTTTCATGCCATCATAGACCAATTTTTCGCGCTTGTAGAGGTCACTGGACCACAGTACCGGCGCATCCCGAATCGTTTCTCCCACCAGTTTGGATATGCACTTGTCCACCTCGTAGCAGAATCTGTGAATCCGCTCCTCACCTTGGCAGAAGTTTTGAATTCCGTACTGCTGAAGCCATGAAGACGTCAGTTCGGCTTGGTCGTCGCTCAACTTATTCGGGCCACCTTGCTCCTCCGAGGCAGCCAAGAGATCTATTATCTGCGATTCCGCGCGGTACAAGTAGGATGATCCAGAACCACCGTGCCCTCGTCCGACATTTGTGCGAGAGCGGTGCATTGAATTCCATCGTCGCGGCATGCCCATAGTCTTTAATGCTTGGCAAATGTCACGGCTGTGGCCATACTGCTTGGAATTGCGAACATCTGTCACAAACCACATTTTGTCACGCATTGCCCTGACTCGCCTCATCATGCGGTCAATAAGACCTTCGTGGCGCTCCTGACTTTGCTTCAGCCAAACCAACCAAGCGTCATACTCTTCGATGGCGGCCGCAGATCGCCGAATGGAGTCACGTGGTCCCCGTGAAAATATCTTGATCAGGACGGCAAAGCCATTCTCTCGAAGAGATGGAGACTCGAGGATCGTGAGATGCTTTAGTGTCTTCCAGTAGACATGAGCCGAAACATAGTCGGCTTGGGCCTTGGACTGGGAAGAAGCAGCCCTCAGCATTTGAATCAGAACTGGCTCCGTATTCTCGCCGCCGCCGACATGAGCGGCATGATACTCTACGGATGTGGTTGTCGAACTCCTTTCAGTAGAAGCACCAAGATCCACGGCAAGAGAGGACGAAGAGAAGGATTTGGCCTGGCCTGAATGGTACCTGTAGGGATTACGACTAGACATTGGTTTTTCTGTGGTGATAATACTGTTCTTGGATTTGTACTTTCGAAGCCTGGAGGCTCGGTTCGTCAATTGAGGAGCACCTCTGCCTGCCTTCTCCAAACTCTGCGGTATTTCGTATTCCTCGACAAGTCTCAAGATTGCATCACGTAGCGAGTGATAACCCTTGTCAAGTTCTGGGCCTTGCGCATTTTCATCGTCATCGGCATCAGTGCTGGAAGAGTCATCATCGTCGTCATCCATGTCGTCAGCTGGATCGTATGTCATTGTTGTGGATAGCTTCTTTCCGTCCGCAGAAAGAAATAGCACAATCCAGCGTTCTGCACAAGGATGGCATAGTCCTCGAGTGGCCTCTGGCTCAAGATTCTGTCTCAATTCATGAACGGCAAGTCGTAGGCGGTAGCCGTCGTCCTCATATTGATTTAGCCTCCTTTGCGCCTCGGGGTCCGCTGATGGAGGAGAATACCTCTGGAACAATCCACCATTGGGTTCGTTTTGATCATCTTGAGAAGGAGCCTCCTCCCGGGCGGCTGCTGTTCCGTCGCTTATGAGTGACGAAATGCTAGTGCTAATAATTGAAGCTGTTTCCAAATTGTTGGTTCGGGAACTGTTTGAGGTGGAGACTTGTTGTGAGATGGCAGACAGCCCCGAGACAGAAACCGAACCAGAGCGGAGCGTGTTTGACGCGGCCGACATGGGACGCCGTTCAGGAAACAGGGCATTCACTAACGTAACCAAGTCGCAAGGACTCAGGACCAAGAAGGGGTGGACCTCGACAGTCTCTCTCAACGAAGTGATGGATCTTGCCGGCAGCAGTTTCGCCGTGCAAGTTTTGGACTGGGCGCCTTGGAACCGGGCATGAATTCTTTCTACGTGTCCTTTGATCTGAGGTGGCACATCCACCGGCACGCACGTTGCTGACGGCTTGCCACTCCACATGCTGGAAACATATTCGTGAGCCTTCATGGCGACTTTCTTCAAGATCTTCTCCCGGGCATAAGGTGTGATGTGATACTCGGCCAACATGCCATACGAT
Organism: Claviceps lovelessii; assembly: GCA_018360185.1. Taxonomy (NCBI): domain Eukaryota; kingdom Fungi; phylum Ascomycota; class Sordariomycetes; order Hypocreales; family Clavicipitaceae; genus Claviceps; species Claviceps lovelessii. The sequence continues at coordinate 4,604 of SRPU01000375.1, read as the reverse complement.
TCGGGATGAACAATGACGCCCAGCAGAAAGACAAAAAATAGGCATCTCCAGACTAGCCAGCGGGACGTGTTTTCCATGTATTTGTTGTCAAGTTTGTTCAAGATGGCATTGCCAAGTTCCAAGAGGCCTTCGGGAATCCCCGTGGCATCTTCGTCATCAATTATTTCAAAAAGTCCTTGAACGGCGTTGCCATAAAAGTCTCTGGCAGCAGCTTCGTCGGAGGAATTCCAGTCGGACAGGTTGAATCTGGTCCCATGTTGATCCTCGGCTCGATCGAGGATGAAGGCTCCATCTTGCAGAATCTTCATCAAATACCATTCCATGTTGGACTTGCCGGACCAATCACGCATAGCAGTCCATATATTCAGCACAGAGATGAGAAACTGCTCGCTACTGGACTTTGGCTGCTGTATCAATCTGGCCAGTACCGTTGCCCATATCTCGGTGCGGCGGCGATCCTCTGTGCTGTCGGGCCCGGCAGAGTTTGCGAAGCAAGAATGAATCAGGATGGAGAGTGCATCATGCCGCTGAAAGGAAAGGAGACGCTCAATATCAGGCCCGGCACTGCTACCTCGAGTGGATGTGGTTCCTGAGTGTCGACTCGCCGACCTCGCATGAAATGGCAAGACGGACTCGACGGGCTCCATGCCCTTGTGGAAACTAAGGAACGCGTTCAGCTCTGCGCTGGACAGTGCACATATTCGAGTGGCCAGGTAATCAGGATTGGTTCGAATCTCGGACAAGAAGTCAAGAAAAGTGCCACGAGCCATGTCAGAGATTTCATGCAGAAACGGGGTGATGGAACGCAAGGGGCTAAGAGGAACGGTCGAGCTGGTACAAGTATCCAGGCTTTCCGACGAGCCCAAGGCGGGCGAAGAGACCGGCTCCATGTCAGGCTCCAGCAGGGCATACCGTCGCAGCTCATCACAGCTTTTCCGAACATCCTGGATGGCGTTGTATAGCAAGGCAAAGCCTTCCTTGTCGTCCTTTCGGAAGCACTCGACCAAGTTGCGGTGAGCAATATCACCACACCTGGTGAGGCGAGCACTCAGCGCCGCAGAAATAAGACTTCTTTGCAGACGAATCCTGGTGTTGGCGCGCTTGCGCTCCTGGTATTTGGAAAGACGCACAACATGAGCCAGTTCCTGCAGTGTAATGCTTTCTTCATCATCTTTTGTTATATGTGAATTTGTGAACTGCGTCAGGTCCGGTAACAGTGGTTGCGTACGAGGCTGCCAAAGGTTCGTGTCACCAGGTGCCGAGGACGCTGTAGCATGCTGGACCTTGGTATCACGCTGGTCGTTTTCTTGGGCAGGAGAGGGAGAAATATTTGGCTGGGCTACAAGTGGTTTCCTCAAGGTTGCGGGGCTTGACTGAGTCGCCTGGTAGCTGGAACGATATCCTTGGTCGGTGCGGCAAAGCGGACGATGGGGCTGGATAGCTGCTCCAGGACGGGATGGACTCCGTGAACGGTGTCGGATGGGATGGACAGTTTCCTTGCGGCTGCGGCGACATGAGGAGGGGCTCGGAGATCTAGAGGAGCGAGTAGTGTTCGGCGACACAGCTGTCGATGGAAGCATGAGGAATGTCAGCGATGGGAAGTGAAGCCCAAGACAACCGTTTATACAAAGAACAAGAAAAAAGTAAATGAGAAAAAAAAGTAAGAAAAGAATACATAAATTCGAGCGGTGAACAGCAGGGGCCCTTTTTTCTCCTGCTTCCATACAGTATACAGCAGCTAGGGCAAAATCGACGTACTCGGGGGAGAGCAGGCGCGAACAGGCGAAGGCGATGAGGGTGATTGTTGCATGGAGGTGTGCATAGTGATGGATGATGGCATGCAGATGATTGATATTTTGTCGAGGTGTCGCAGATTCGCAGTGCGCGCAAGGCGGTTTCTTCTAGGACATTGGAACCGCCCCCTTGGGATTGCCTAGGGAAAGTTCAGGTTGGGGTGGGAATCGACTGCACCAACAGACAGATATCACGAGACAAGAGGAACGCGCGGTGAGAATCGCGACACGGAGAATGTACTATGTTATATGTACGGTATGTGTAAGTAAGAAAGCAGATGCCTTGAGTAGGTAGGTACTAGGTAGGCAAGGGTGCTGGCGCGTGCCGGAGGTGAACAGGATACCTAAGCCAGCGAAGTTGGAGTTCTGCACATGCATGCTGTGCTTTGGCACCGAGCAGGGGTTGATCTGAGGGGGGTTAGAAGCGGCCGGCAGTGGTCTGTAAAGAACTGGGGGAGGTGCACTAGGCAGCTCAAAAGATGAGAAAAGAACCAAGGGCTAGATCAGCAAGGAGGAGGATGAATGAAGCAAACGAAGCAAACTACCTAGGTAGGAGGTAAGTGCTTTGGGTGCCTGGGTGCCTGGGTGCCGAGAAAGAAACATTGAAGCAAACGGCAGAGATGGCCCCAGATGGGCGGCCATGCAATACATGAGCTTGCGTGGAGTCGCGAGGGAAGGAGGGACGAAGGCGCAGCTGCCGTTGGCGACTGGGCATTGTGCTAGCATTCAACAAAATGTTGTCTGCAATGTGCATCGTGGCAAGAATGGCCCGGGGCTTGGTGGACTCTGACGAGGAAGGACCCATCCGCAGCGAACAGAAGCAAAACACATCATGCATGCACCACTGCACAATGGCGCTGGCGGGTGCGCATCGACTGATTGATGCTCAACCAAACGGGCGGATGGTTGAACATGATGCCAAGGACACGACGTCGGTTTGCGCTTGGAAAATGCCGGGTGCATACAAGTACATATGTATGTATGTACATGGTCGGCGCAGAATTCGGCTCGGTAGGGGAGGTTTGAACAAGAGCGTTTTTTTTTTTTTTTTTTTTTTTTTTGGTATTTTCTAACCTCTTTTACCTGGCTGAGCGGTTAGCAACCAGCCACCAACCGTGAGGATGCGACTCGCACATGAACACACGCACTGTGTCAACGTTGAATTTGTGAACATGGCTTTCCACCAGACTGGAGCATTCGGCCGGTCTGAGTTGGCACTGCATCACTGATGGCTGCAGGATTACATGTACGGATGCATCCATGTGTCCAGTGCGCACGGCATGTCGTCCTCCCGAAGGCTCGTAATTGAAACATTGAACGATCATTGATTGATTGCATGTGAGGAAGGCGCCTGCCTGGTCTGCTGGCGGTCTGCTGGCGGTCTGCTGGCGGTCTGCTGGCGCACTGCTGGCCCTTCGTTATCGGCCAGTCATGCATCGTTCAATGTGGTGTGTGGCCTTGAATGTTTTCTTCATCATTCCGCATCCTCCACCCGCCTTCCCCACGCACAACGGCACCAGACAAGCTCCCGACGACGAGCAAAATGCCCGCCTGCTTGCTGAGATTCTCCCCTCGTCAGTCCAGTGTCGACTCTGTTGCTCTTCGTCAGCCTCCCCCGCGTGCTTGATCCGCCGCCACAACGGCACACCCCGTCCAGTCCGCTCCATCGTGTCCAACGATCCGCCACACAAGGCAGCCTTGATGCTTAAACGTTCAATGTTGGCCCAATCCGCATTGTCCACGCCATGCAGCAGCCGCACGCTCTAGACATGTCGGGCGTGCCAACGCACCTCGCGAGTCGCGACGCTCCCCAATCATGCGCGCCCAGACTGCATCTGCTCTGCGCTCCACTGCCATCGACTCCCCGTCTTTTCTCTCTCTCGACGGATGTGTAAACCGAGAAACCGAGAAACCGAGCAACCGCGCATTATTACATTATCAGCCTTGCATTGATTCCCCCCCCCCCACCTCACCATCCCGCTGGGCCGGTCACACAGAGTATCTGACGCCTGTCAACCAGAGCATCAGTCGTGCATGTATAGTCTTTTCCGAAAACTCAGAAGATGACTGCCACACAAACACGTGTTTTCTTGTCCCCGCATGTGAAATCAATCCTGTCTGCGAAGATGTCGGCATAGCCGCTAGACCCAGCTGAGCTGGCACACGTCGGCTTTACATGTACATACTCGATGTGTTTGTTGAGGCATCCGCGAATTTGTGTGGCTTGGTCCTCGGAAGACAGGAGAAACAGATTACGTTCCATTGAGTCGCCCTCAATGTTCTTCTTTCCTTTATATATATATATATATATATATCAGGGCGGAAAAGGGGGGACTTCTTCTTTCCCTTTGCGTGAAATGATTCTATAGGGAAGATCGCGCAATATACATCTAATTGTCTCCAGGGTGGTCGTTCTACCACTCAAGACCGTTACTTCAAACCTCAAAGTAATTTTTTTATTGCATATCAATGAGACGTCAGCACAGGTCGTTGCGAGCTCCTTTTCACAGCGTCGCTACCACAGTGCTGAGTGATAAAACTTGTTAATTTGCTTCATGTTCGTTGGCGGAAAACAAACGCTAGCAAATGCACATGCGTCTATCAAGTGCTCAGATGGATGAGAGAGGAAAAGAAGAGAGAAAGAAAAAAAAAACAAAAGAAGGAAAAAAAAAAAACAGCAGTAAATACACCATGAACCAACTCAGGCAAAACCCACCCCGGCACCTTGTTTTCTTTTGTGCCATCCATATACCATGAAAAAAAACATCGGGAAATACGATTTGTCCCAAAAGCCGGAAATCAGGACCCCCC
>SRPU01000374.1:0-20567 GCA_018360185.1 Claviceps lovelessii | reverse complement strand
TTTCCTTTTTCCCGATCGGCCCTGTCAGCCCCCTCCGTCTCACTCATGGATGCTCCAATTCTCCAACTCCTTCGTCCCCCGTTCTCATCATTTCAGATCAATTGCGGCTCTGGCACGACTTGCTCTCCTCTCCTCTCCTCTCCTCCGCTCCGCTCCGCTCCGTCCCATCAATCGACTCGCGCAAGCGTTGTGTTGTCACTTACACCCGCCGTGATCCGTGACGCGACCCCAGAGACTCCAGAATCCTGAGCTTGTGGGCTTGTCTCGGCTTTGCCAAATCCGGCCTTCACGCAAGAAACCCCGAAGCACCCAGCCAAGCAATACATCTGTCCATACGCCATGACTACGCAGTGCCTCCCTCAAGGCGCCGAGTCCGCTTTCGACTACATCATCGTCGGCGGCGGTACGGCGGGCTGCGTCATTGCTTCCCGACTCTCCAGCTACCTCCCCGAGCGCAAGGTTCTTCTGATTGAGGCCGGCCCCTCCGACTTCAACCTCAATCAAGTCCTCGATCTCCGCCAATGGCTTTCCTTGCTGGGAGGCGAGCTGGACTATGACTACGGCACCGTCGAGCAGCCCATGGGCAACTCTCACATCCGCCACTCGCGGGCCAAGGTCCTTGGTGGTTGTTCTTCGCACAACACCCTGATTTCCTTCCGCCCCTTCCGCCACGATATGGACCGTTGGGTCGAGCAAGGCTGCCATGGCTGGGACTTTGACAACATGATGCGCTACGCCGACAACCTGCGCAACACCTTCCGGCCCGTTCATGCTCGTCACCGGAACCAGCTCTGCAAGGACTGGGTCCAGGCCTGCTCCGATGCCTTTGACATCCCCATCATTCCCGACTTCAACGAGGAGATTCGCACCAAGGGCCAGCTTACCCAGGGCGCCGGTTTCTTCTCCATCTCCTACAATCCAGACAACGGCTACCGCAGCAGTGCTTCCGTCGCCTACATCCATCCCATTCTTCGCGGCGAGGAACGACGGCCCAACTTGACAGTGCTGACCAAGGCCTGGGTCCGCAAGATTCTTGTCGAGAACGACTGCGCCACGGGCGTTTCCATTTTTACTGCTGATGGCCAGAAGCGTCTCCTGAAGCCTCGCAAGGAGATTATCCTTTCCGCCGGTGCCATCGACACCCCGCGTCTCATGCTGCACTCCGGCTTGGGACCCCGCGGCCAGCTCGAAAGCTTGGGCCTCCGTGTTGTCAAGGACATCCCTGGTGTCGGCGAGAACTTGATCGACCACCCCGAGACCATCATCATGTGGGAGCTTTCAAAGCCCGTCCCCGCCAACCAAACTACCATGGATTCCGATGCCGGCGTGTTTCTTCGCCGCGAGCCCACCAATGCCGCCGGCAACGACGGCGACGCTGCCGACATCATGATGCACTGTTACCAGATTCCCTTCTGCCTCAACACGGCGCGGCTGGGCTATCCCCTCGTCAAGGATGGTTATGCCTTTTGCATGACCCCCAACATTCCTCGAGCCCGCTCTCGTGGCCGCCTGTTCCTCACCTCGGCGGATCCTGCTGTGAAGCCCGCGCTCGACTTTCGGTATTTCACCGATCCTGAGGGATACGATGCCGCCACCCTGGTGGCCGGTATCAGGGCGGCTCGGAAGATTGCCCAACAGAGTCCCTTCAAGGACTGGCTCAAAGAAGAGGTTGCGCCTGGTCCCAAGGCCCAGACAGATGAGGAAATCAGCGAGTACGCCCGTCGTGTCGCCCACACTGTCTACCACCCTGCCGGTACCACCAAGATGGGGGACATAAGCAAGGATGAACTGGCCGTCGTCGATTCCCAGTTGAGGGTCCGTGGCATCAAGAACCTGCGCATTGCCGACGCCGGCATCTTTCCCGAAATGCCCACCATCAATCCCATGATTACGGTTCTGTGTATTGGTGAGCGTGCTGCGGAACTCATTGCCACCGACGAGGGATGGAAGCCCAGCAACCAGCCTGTCAAGCTCTAATGAGGCCACTCGGGAAATTGTTGTGTTTTAGGATTGAACCCTCCCCCTCTTTTTTTTTTTTTTTTTTTTTTTTTTTCCTCGCGGAGGGGTTTCAATGTCGTTGGCGGTCATCTCACAGATTGACTCAACTTAGGAGGAGAGCGACTGCGCCCACGTCGACTGAAAACGTCGGGCCATGTTTCATATTGATTGCAAAGGCGAAATGCAATTTTTTTTTGGTTCTTATGCTGTCTGTTCACGGGTTCCGGCGTAAAAACATAAGATGTCTGTACATAGTATATATATATATATATATATATATATATATATAAGGAAAATCTGCCAATAGTGACTGATGGAAAGGAGATGCACTATGCCATCGAAGGAGACTTTGTCCTGCCTCGGCATCGTCAGACAGCTCCTCCAGCTGCTCTCTGCACGAATCTCCTTTTGGCATAAACGCCCGGGGCATCGTGGGGCGGCCCCGGCAGGTGGGCCCATGGCTGACGAAAGGATGGGAGGGAAGGAGAGTTCATTGGTCCTTGAGACAATATTGAAACGAAGCAAGGCTGCTCTTCCTTTTTTTTTATTCGATGAGTTCGTGAATGGGCACGTGGCTTTGCTACCAACCGCGCTGGTCCGCCACGAGCGGAACGTCCCGGACCTCTTTATCGTCGTCAACTTTATTGCGCTCCTAGTCCTCAGCCTGAGATGCAGAAATTGTTCGAATCGTGAAGCCCCTCGCCCTTAGCGGGACGCGTGATGGCTGCATGACGTCTTATTACAGTCCATAAATGACTGATTCCATGGCCGAAAGTCAGGCATAACAACCACTGACCAAAAAGTACGGTAAATATATAGAAGAGAAAATAATAACAAGAAAACCACATGAGAATCGCGACAAAAAAAAAAAAAAAAAAAAAAAAAAAAAAAAAAAAAAAAAAAAAAAGACTGCCTCCCACCACTTTTTGTCCGCACGAACCACATACGTTTTTCTCGGTTTATTGTGTTAAATAGTGCACTATTTGATCAACCAATTGTGGTGCTTCGTCACGGGACAAGCGTTGTGTGGAACCGAACACGCCAACATTTAAGCTTTGTCCGTGAACGGAAACTTCTATGTCGATGGATGCCTAGTCCGACAAAGAGCGACATTAGCATTTCAGAGGCAAGGACAAGAGAAAAAGCAAAATGATTATTGGAATGGTGAGTTGCGGAATGCGAAGAAGGAGGGTGAGGGGTGGGGAGGAAAACGGGGCTTCCTACAGGATATGCGTTCTTGACCACGTTGTTCTGAAGCCATGGCTGATCCAGCACTTCCCTGGACCTTGGGCTGTCGACAGGCTGATCCTGGTCCGCTCTGCGACGTAGGACGTTCTTTACTGTTTCCGAATCGGCACCAATCTTGCCGTCGAGTCGAGATAAGAAATTGACAAACACGTCAACCTGGATCCCTGTCCAGTCGTAGATTTCCCAAAGGCCGACTTGTGCCCTTGTGTCTCTCTGTAGAAGCTGGAGGTCTTTGTGAATCGCCATGGCAATGGCCCCAAGATCGCTGCCTTCAGGGAGTGCCACTTGCAGAGGGACCAGATTGAGCGTTGGGAATGTTGCGTGTAGATGTTGGGACTGCCATGTTCGATTGGCGAGATATACGCCAAAGATTACAGTACGCGAACACGTTTCTTGAGGCCTTTGATGATGATATAAACTCTGTGCGAGGGCGGCGAAGAACAGGGACTGGAGGCCAATACCGAGAGCGGATGCGCGCTGTTGCAAGTCTTTGGTGTCATACAAAGCCTGTGGTCGAAGGTAAGACACACGGTCTACAGTTTGTGGTGTTGACACTAGTCGTGTATCGTCTTGATTCAACGGAAAAGCCTGTCGACTTTGCAGATAGCCAACCCAAAACTCTTTCCTTGATTGAGTTTGCACCTTGAGTGTTGGCAGAATCGAAAATTGCTTCCAATGTAAAAGGTCAATGTCGACTTTTGGTTCGTTCGAGGTTGCTGTTTGTCTCAGCAAGTCATCGTAAAGGCGCATGACTGCGGGCAGGCTGAAACCGTCATAAAGCGCGTGCTGAATAGTAAGACGAAGCAGCCATGACTGCTGGGAAGGACCCTCGTCGATTTGCAGACAGAAAAATGGATGGCAAGCGCCGACCACGGATGGTGAACCTGATCTGACGATAATTTGTACCCAAGGCATCTCACGAGCTCCCGTGGACACCAAATAAGTTCGCAGCATTGGGACAAACTCGACCAGCACATTCCACGCATAGCAAAGTTGATGCTGAGTGTATTCTCGAGATACCTCGTACCCAAACTGAGGAAAAAACACTGATCCACTCGAGTTCTGCCAAGCACTGAGCATATATATTTGCAGGGCTGTTGCGGGCAGCGTTGCTTCAACATCGTTCGAACTGATGTTAAGCTGACCCAAAAGCTTTTCTAAAGGGGCGACAGCCATGGGAAGCTCCCAGTCCTGCAAGCCTGCGAATGTTGGCGCATGAGAGCGTCCGCCCCGTTCGACGCTCGACGCCATTTCCGCGATGCTGCTTGCCTGCAAGAGTTCCCGAGGCTTCAGATCAATATCAGCCTTCCTCAGCATCAGGGAGACTTTGATTGCGGAGATGGAGTCCAGGCCAAGATGATAAAGTGTCGTGGTAGGAAGGATGGTCTCGACGGGAACAGCTGAGACTTCGGACAAGACCGCACGAATACGAGTTGAGATATCATCCCAAGCAAATGTCGTTTGTTCATCGCTGTTCTGCGGGACAATGCCGATGTCATCGTCCGCGACGGCAGATGACGAATCAAGCGCGATGATTCTTGGCAGCCCGCAAATAGATACTGAACGATCATCAAAGGATAGAATATCTGCATCCGATGAGGCAAGAAAGAATTGCAGCGTTTTGCTCATCTTTCTCAGTATGTCCTCTGCGTCATTTTCGGAGAAGAATTCCTCTTTGCATGCGATTCGCCATGTCAGCGTCTCTCCAAGGACCTCTGCCTCAACGCAAATCGGATACTCAACAGCAGAGAGTCCATGAATGGACTTCCACATGAATTCAGAAGCAGCGTTGTCTCGAGACTTTTGCAGTATGAACAGCGAATTGAACAGTTGTTTGCCTCCCAGTTTTGCGGCTGCTTGTGCTTCGCGAAGAGGAACTCCTTGATGGGCTCGGATATCCGCCAGGCATGATTCGACGTATTTGAGAAAGGACGTTCCAGTGCCATGGAGAATCGACCGAACAGCAACGGTATTCATGGTTGGAAACATCAACTTATCTGCACCATCAAAGTCTCTCCCCGAAAGAACAGCCCCAAAGACTGGATCAAGGGACTTTGCTAAGAAGCCGAGAACCACCGCCCAACAGGCTGTGCAAATTGACTGAAGGCTGAGCGTGTTTCGCCGGCAGAAGCTGGTTATGGTAGAGATAGTCTGAGGGTCGACGCGCTCCTTGCGATACACAACCGATGGATTCTGGTTTGTGGACAGTGTTTTTTCCCGAATGAAGACAGTCGGACGGGCATTGGCGAGATACGTCTTCCAGAACCCCTCACTGTCGCTGGACATACAGAGCACAGATTGGGTGGTCAGAATCCGCGAATATTCCCGTGACTGCAGTTTTCCTTGATAGGCCGCTTTGAGATCATCATACAAGAGGGCCAATGACCATCCGTCGTATAATGCGTGAGCCATCGAAATCACCATGTAGTTACTATTGCTAGGCCCTGAAACCAGCGCGACTTGAAGAAGGTCTCGAAGTCCCCGACCGTGTAGTGCTCTTTTTCTAGCCTTGAGGATTATCTCTTGTAGCCTCGTGGTATCCGAAATCTGTCCCATCTCGATGCTTGAACGGCTCTCCTTGTACACTACCTGACAGTAAGCCGCTTTGATTTGGTTATCGTCGATTTCCAGGAAACCAGTCCGCAAGATCGGCGATGATGCAATGACTTTCGACCAGGCATCCTTCAGTTTGAGAATGTCGACAGAACCGTCAAGCTTCAGTACATCATGATTATAGTACCACTTAAAGTCGGATTGAAACATCCCGGCAACCATGGACTCTTGTAGGGCGGTCGGCGGTAAGACAAGCTCCACTGCGTCTAAATCGACATCCTTTTTCTTCAAGTAGTGATGCAAGCGGGTTTGAGTCTCAGACAAGAAAGAATCAACCGGTTCGACACATGCATTGTCAAGAGTTACGGCTACTGCTGCAGATGCTATAGACGAAATGGTCTGTAATCGTGTGATATGCGAGGCAGTCAGGCGTATGCCTCTTTTCGACAGTCTTGCTGAAATCTTTATTGCGTCGATGCTGTCAATGCCCAGCTCAAGAATGGAAGTATTCGGTTTGACGACCTTGAAAGGGATGTTGGCCAACACACAAAGCTCCTCTCTGAGAACTAAGGCTGTAGGGGTCCAGTTAGGTTGCGCCGATGATATGAGCTCCATGCTTAGTGGCCTGCTGTTTGTCTTTTCTGTGCTTTCCTGGCGCGAGTTCTTCGCTAACATCGTATCTGGCTTTACTGTCGACGTGATTTGGACGAAATGATCGAGCATCCGTTCCAAAGTCTCACGATCGACTATCCCGTCGCGAGAAACTAGATGTAGCTGCAAGTTTCCGTCTGCAATTCGAGTCGCTTCGCATGCAAGTGGGTAATTAACACTGCTTGATCTCCCATCTATGAAGGTCCAAGGTCTTGAATTGATGGCCAGCGTCGACTCTTCTTGTTGAAAGGAGAACAAGCTATCAAACAAAGAGCGACCCTTCGAGCACCACTTCTGGATATCTGTGAGCGGCGCATGCTGAAATGCGAGGGTATCAACATTAAATTGGTGGCAACGCTGGACCAACCTCCTCCAAGTCATGTCAATTGAGCTTCCACTGAAGAAGGGCATCGTGTTGAATAGAGGTCCGATGGTGTTTTCGATTTGTGGAAGGTCGACGGCTCTTCCAGAAACGACAACACCAAGCGTCAGTGGCTCCGCTACATAGCTTTGCAGAACTGCTGTCCATGCTGCGAGAACGATGGCTTGAAGTGTTACGTTTTCTTCCTTTCTTAGCGCCTCCAGCATCGCTCCTGGAAACTCCCTAGACAAGGAAATAACCTTCCCACAGTTCTCTTGAAGGGATGTCGTTCTCGGTAGAGGACTAGCCCGCCAATTTCTCAAATGCTCTTCCCAGAAAGGCCGGCAAAATCCAAAATTCTGCAGTGGGCCGCAGCAGAGTGCATCAATGTAGCTTGGACCACAACATGGGGCTTTTGCCTGGTAGATACGAGCTGCGTGGTCTTGCATCAGCCGTATACTGCTTCCGTCATAGAGACCGTGGAAGATACAAAGCCTGAGTTCCTGCCAGTCGGGACCTGTCACATGAATAAATCGGAGCGGCGATAGGAAATTTGACGCATTGTCAGCCACCCATTGAGAGAATTCAAGGTCAAATAAAGCCTTGGTTTCATTTCTCTGAGTAACAGACTTAGAACGCCAATAGTTCTTCGCCTGTTTCATGGCAACCTGAAAGTATCCGTCGGCAGTTTCCACAAACACTGTACGCAATATCGGAAGGTTTTGAATGGTCTTCTCCCAGGCTTGGCGCATCGCGGTCATTGATGTGTCTCTCGATAGTTTTATCTCGAACCAGTTAAAGTAGGGGCGTGAGACCTCTTCCGATAGGGCTGCTGATATCATCCCTTCTTGAAGGGGCGAGCATGGGGCAATGTAGTCGATATCATCTGGCTCAACACTCAAAACCTGGCAGATGGGCCGCTGATACTTGTGTTTCCATGCCTGCAATCTTTGATGAATCTCCCTCGCATTACTTTTTGCGGTTGAGTTTGCCATTTGCTTATCGTTGGTGACTAACCGCACAAGGTCGGAGATGATAGGATTGCGGATTATCAAGGCTGGTGTTACTCCGTTTATGCCGTTCTCCTTCAAAACCGTCGACAGTTGCAGTGCGGAAACGGAATCAACACCAAGATCAAATACACTGGTCGCTTCTGAGATTTGGTCTTTCGATATACTCGAAAATGCTGCCAGCACTTCAATGACACGGTTAAAGACGCAGCCATCAACAGGTTTGTTGAGCACCGAACCGCTTCGGCCGGTATACTTCATAAGAATTTGCTTATCCAAGTCCAAGAACAAAGATTTCAGTTGTTTGGTCTCGACCTTGTTATTGGATGACAAGGGCAAATGTGTCAACACAATGAAGTATGTTGGGATCATATATCCAGGTAGGCTTTCTAGGCATGAAGCGCGGGCTTTACTTGCAAGATCGCCCCCAGAATCCGCAACGCGAAGACTCATTTCCGCACGTTCGCTGACTTCTGCGATGAAAGAAACAAGGACATCCTTTCCATTGTGATTGACAACAAGAGTAGCCGCTGCCCGAATTCCCCGAGTCTTGCTGCAGATTACGTGATTGACCTCGCCTATTTCTAAGCGTTGTCCACGAAGCTTCACCTGATCGTCCGCACGGCCAAGAAAGTCAAAACAGCCGTCGGAAAGTATCCTCACCAGATCGCCTGTGCGATATATCCTTTCTCTGGAGAATTCGGAAAGTGTGGGGAATTTTTCATTCGTGAGATCGGGGCGATGCAGATATCCTTTTCCAACAAGTTTGCCGGACACGCAAAGCTCGCCTACGCCACCTCGCAAGACAGGAATCGTCGTGCCGCTGTGGAATACGTAGGAGCCTACATTTAAGAACTGCTTTCCGATGTTGCTAGGCCGCCCGTTGACAGGAACTCTCTGATACATTGTGACTCCAATGGTTGCCTCTGTAGGGCCGTAGGCGTTGTATATAACACCTTTTGGTCCCCAGACATCCAAAATTTCTTGGTTGAGCTGTTCACCACCAGTGATGAACACTCCCTTGCACAAGCTTGGAATCTCATCTGGATGGGTCAGTCGCGCCAGACTTGGTGTCAAGTCTATGTGAGTGATCGCGAGCTTGTTGATAGAGCCGACCAAATCGTCAAGGATTAGCTCTTTCGGGGCTGCAACTACCGTAATGCCCACGGACCAACTCCAGTATTGTTCGAGAACAGATACATCAAAGTGAAACCCGGCAAATTGCAACCATCGAGAGTCTTGCCGCCAGTATCCCTGAAACAAGTCCTGAAATGCCATGAGTGCCTGGACCGTATTCTCATGTGAAATTTCACATCCCTTGGGAGTTCCGGTTGTTCCTGAAGTATACAAACAGTAACAAGTGTTTTGGGTCGAAAGCGGCTCAACATGGACCAGGCGGCTGATTGAGTATGGCGCCAGCTTGTCCTCGTTGATACTCACAACTGCAATATCCAGATCACAGTCAACGTCGAAAGACCCGTTAGTCAAGAGACACGTTGCCTTGGAGTCTTGAAGAATGAACTGTTTTCTTGCGTTGGGAGCACTTGGATCAAGAGCAACAAACGAACATCCTGCTTTCAATATTCCCAGGAGACAAAAATACACCTCGGGGCATTTGGGGAAATGAACGGCCACAATATCTCCAGAGACTATTGTCTCTGACAACAAATGCGCAACTTGGTTACCAATCTCATCCAATTGCCTGTATGTCCAAGTTCTGGTGCTACCAGGCTCGCCACTGAACGACCCAACGAACTCCAAAGCCGGAAAGTTTGGTTGCGAATCTGCTTTCTGTTCCACAAACTCGTGCACAAGTGACACTGGAGCTTGCAATGAGGGAAACTTGGCTGGAGTAATTGAAAAAAGCTCCGGAGCAGTCTTATATAGCTCGTCTCCTTTTCCGTTTGGGGCTCTAACAAGATGTACCAGCGTGGCATTGAACTGACGAAGAATAAGTTCTGCTTGTTCAATAGGCACGACGTCATTGCGAGTCGTTAACCGAATGTGTAGCTCCCCATTCTCGATTGGTTCAACTTCTAGAGAGACAGTGTATTCCACAGATGGCTCATCTGTAACTAGATCCCAGTATGTATTTGAGGAACAAGAGGGTGTGTTCTGGTAAACCAAGACAGTGTCGAACACTGGACTACCAGCATAACCTAGCCATTTTTGAATACTCGCCAAGGATGAAAACTGATGTTTATGTAACCTCGAGTTATAATCCATCATATGCTCTAGTATTTCCTTGTTGGAAGACGTCGTTTCCGCTATTACGGGCACAGTGGTTAGACACGGGAGCGGAGCATCTGCAGTCTCATCCGTGTTTCGTCCCGCTAACACGACGCCAAACACGACAGAGGTTTCTCCCAAGTATGAAGCCAATAATCGAGCCCATGCTGCTTGAAGCAGAGCCTGTATTGACACTCCAATTATCTTCGTCGCCGCTTGCATTTCGACAATGGAAATTGACAGCTTGTTTTGGCAAGTCACTGTTCTCCAGTTCTCTTCACGAAGCGGATTCATGATAGGAAACCTGTTTGCAACAACCTTGTCGGCCAGATTCTCCCAGAAGTTTTGTGTTTCGGAATCTTTACTTCGTGTTCGTAGTAGTAACTGCGCCAATGCAGGCTCAATCGAAGAAAACCTGAAATCATCACCGTTCAGAATTCGAGCTAATCCATGGAGCAACCCGCCGAGAGATTTTGCGTCATACAAAGCATGGTGAATTGCTATGTTCATCGTCCGTGTACTTGCGGTCTCTACCAGCGCCACTCTCCAAAGAAGTTCTGCTGGATTTTCTCTCATAACCAACTTCGACTCTTTTCTCCAGTTAGAAACATCAAAGTCTGCGCGACTTTGGTCCTGAAATATCATCAGTGGAGCTTTGCATGAATCCTTTTTCCATCTGACCATGCTAAATGAGCTTTCGGGCTGTGGAGTAGACACGAAGCCTGAGCGCAGCATCGGGTGGGATTGCTGGAGCCGAATCCAAGCATGTTCGAGACTGCTCAAATTTACATCATTTCGAACCTTATACGTCAGGAAGTTAAGATAATAACCCTCGACGGAATTGAAAAATGCCGAAAGCATAGCGTCCTGCAGGCTGGTACAAGGCAGTATGGCTTCAATATCTGCACCAGATAGCACTTTCTCAGGCATATGCGAAATTGCTGCTTGGTGATAGTTCGTGAAATCAAAACTCAGACAGTCACGAGGAAGGCTTCTGCCATTCTGAATGATCCGCGCTGCCAACCTCTCACAATTGGCGCATTCAACAACATCTGAGGATGACACCGATAAATTCTGCGCTCGTAACATTGATGCGATTTGGACCGCGTTAATGCTATCGAGACCGAGTTGAAATATTGTAGTCTGGCGATTGATCACATGTTCGGAGGTCCCTGAAATGCTGGCAATTGTCTCGCGAATCTTCTCTTCCAGCTCGGTCCATTCTGCACCTGTTTCGATTAAGGAGGTGGAGTTGGGATCCTCCTTTCGTTCTCTTCTGATAACTAGAGTACGCAATCTTTCAGCGTAAGACGCTGGCAGCGAATATCGCGTCGCGACTGCGTCGTAAGGATTCAATACCATCGCTCGTAAATTGAGTTTGAACATGTCGGAAATGGCAGAAGCGATGTCGTTTGTAATCGTGTCTACATCATAATGTAGGTGCATTAAAACGGAATTGAGATTGGGGCATGGGATCACTTCACAGACTATTGGCACATCCATATCTCCAACATCTTCTTCGAGCGTCCAGACACTCTGATCCATATCTTGAAGTGGCTGTTGTAAGATAAAGAGTGTATCAAAAAGACTTTGCCGTCGCATCCCCGCAATCTTTTGTACTAGCTTTAGCGGTGAGAACTGGTAAGGCAATAGCCGAGAGTTGAGATTTTGAAATGCTTTCAAAAGGTCCATGTTCCGCGCGGTCCTCGAGATGTCCATACGCAACGGAATGGTATTGAAGCATGGAGCAACCAATTTATCGATACCCTCCACCGCAATCGTTCGACCACTGACAACATTCCCAAAAGCAATATCGGACTTTTCAAAAACAGAGGACAGAACAGCAGCCCATGTTGCTTGGCACAACGATAAGAGTGATACGCCAAATGATCTTGACTTTTTCTGGAGATCTTCAAAGCTTATGTCGATAGAAACAGGGTGCGTGTATTGATTCAGGGAGTGACGAGACGATCGGGCCAAAGTTGGCGAGCCCTTAAACCCGCGGAACTGATCTTTCCAGAAAGAGTCGACGTCAGGTGGTAGGTTCAGCGCTTCTTGCAGAAACGGCGCATACGGAGTTGGAATCGGCAATTCGCGTCCATGAGCCATAGACTCTATCTCCCTCCAGAGGTTCGCCATTGCTATACCATCATAGAGAGCATGGTGGCAAATGAAGGACAGGAAATTCAATCCTTTGTACCTTATAATAGCCAACGAACTGGGTGGTGTCAATGAATCCAGAGGCTCCGGTAGGGATTCAAGATGTTCTCGTGATACGTCTTCCAGCGAAGGTACTGTGACCTTAAATGTTTTCCATGGCAAAGTCCATTTTCGAAGAACAACTTGGGCTATCGGGTAAGACAAGTTTCTTGTCGTTACAAAGCATGTCCTCAAGATACAATGCCTTCTAGAGGCCTCTGTCCAATAAGATTTCATTTCCTCTGGTGAAATGTGTAGGCGCAATAGGGTTCTGTTGTAATAGCTTCTTTGGCTCTGCAATAGCATTGCCTCCTGCAATGGAACACAAGGCCAGATGGACTCCGTATCCAGATCATGTTTCTTGAATTTTTCTTCGACCTCGGTGCTTAGGCTCCTCGTCAATCTTTGCATCTTCTCTGCTGTATCGTTGACTGTGGCAGCGTTCTCGCTATTTAGAGCTTGACCTAGTAAGGCCACTGAAGAGTTTCGGAGAATAGTAGATATTGGAACCTGACGACCAAACCGGGAGCTAACTAACTTGGAGAAGCCAATCGCCGTGATGGAATCAATGCCAAGAGCAGGGAAAGGAGTCCATCTTTCTATATCGCTTCGCGGAATATTGTACGACTCAGTGATGGCTTCCGCGATTACATTCTCGTTGTACGTCCATTCACCGCATTCTTCAAACCTTGTTGGTTCTTGACATACAGTCTCAAGATAATCTTTTTGTAAGCCTGAAAAGTATCGCTGCAGGGCATGCCTGTCTACCTTCCCACTTGGTACCCTCGGAATTTGAGAAATAGGTATGAGATATGTGGGAACCATGTATGACGGTAACCGCGCCTTCAATGCTGTCATCAATCTGTGATGTAAATCTTGCGTCGTTGGTGTGGCTCGATCAGCTTCAGCCAATCCACTCGACGTGTAAAATGTGGTCAACTGTTCCGATCGGTTCCAGATGCTATGGGTCAAGATAGTCACAGCGGCATCCACCGGTGTTATATTGGTCACAGTTCCGTTTACCTCGCTCGCCTCAATACGCTGCCCACGGAGCTTGAGCTGATCATCTAGTCGATCAAAGATCATCAATGAGCCGTCTGGAAGCATTCGTCCGGCGTCTCCCGAGCGATATATTCTGCCGAGTGAGGGTTGTTCTATGAACTTTCGAGCCGTTGATACATCGTCGTTCAGGTAACCACGAGAAACTTGACTGCCCCCCAAGCATAACTCCCCCACCCAGCCGAGAGGTACAACATCCTGTGTGATGGGGTTCAGCACAACAGCAGATGTGTTGGGCAACACCCAGCCCAAGTGCTCGACGTGATCCCCCGGTGACATCCTCTTGAAAGTGCATATATTTGTTGCCTCGGAAGGGCCATAGCCTTGAAACAAACGCCCGTGCCACTTCTGCAAAACCGACGGAGTCAATGGTTCACCAGCTGCCACAAGAAACTCAACACTAGGCACGTTGTTGGGGCTTATAAGAGATGCGACAGTCGGAGTCAGACTTAGATGTGTAATACCGAGCTCTCTGATTGCGTATTCTATGTCCCTGAAGAGCGTGTCATTGTCTGCGGCGCAAAGACTCATCCCCACAGACCATGTGTAGAATATCTCAAACACAGACACATCAAAGGTATGCGAGCAGGCCTGCAGCAATCGAGGTCGAACGGATGATTTCGGATAGACTGCACTCAAGCTCATAATGTTACTTGCGAGGTTGCGATTCGTCACAGCAACGCCTTTTGGAACTCCCGTTGTTCCTGACGTGAATATCACATATGCAAGCCTATCAGCGTTGGAAGGTATAGCCAGTTTTTCCGCTCGTGATGCGGATGAAGGAGCATCATTGACATTTAGGATCGTGACCATGTCTTGTAAGTTTTGGAAGTTATCCACAGAAGCATCGACAAGACAGTATCTGACCTGCGATTGCCGCAAGATCTCTCTCACGCGACAGATTGGAGTGGTTGGTAAGATGGGTAAATAGGCACACCCTGCCTTCAAGGTCCCCAATATCGTCGTATATAAGGCGGCGGACTTGTCCATTATTATCGAAACGATATCACCTACTTCTGCTCCATTCTCATGGACAAAATGAGCTGTCTTGTCCGCCGCCCAGGACAGCGCTGCGTAAGTCATCGTCTGAACTCGAATATGATTGCCTTCAACAGTTGACATGATACGCAACGCTTCCGCATCAGGGTTTCTCTCCGCTGATTGTTCAAACAGAGCAACCACATCATCTGGCTCCTGGTCAGAGTCGGATTTGGCGGCATATGCTGACATTTCGCAACCCTGAAGATTTCCAGTCGATGCAAGAGTGGTGGTTGGTGCGCTGAGTATTCTCGAGCTAAGATGTCGAATTTGCTGAGAAAAGTGACTCACGAAACTTTCGCTGACAAAAGCTGAATGGTATGTGATCTGCAGAGAAAAACCTGTCGTACTAGGCTCGACTTCAACCAACAATTTTGTCTCGAGTCTATCAATGTGCTCGATATGCCTTAATATCTCGTCCTTGCCTTGCACAGTACCTAGTGACTGTTGGTACACGAACAAGACATCATACAAGGGCTCGCCAGGCCGGAGACCTGCTACCTTGCCGATTTCAGGAAGCGAAAGATCACAATGTTCCATCATCAAGCGGTTACTCGTGTGAATGTTCTTCAAAACATCCATATTCGCTGACATTTTGTCCAGGTCTACTCTCAGAGGCAAAGATGCAATACAGGGACCGATTATACCCTCTATGCCATCCACGGGAATAGTACGACCCGATAGCACGGAGCCGATCAGAACATCCGAATGACCAGTAACGCCTTGCCATGCCATTACCAGCGCAGCTTGAAAGAGCACTTGGGAGCTTACTTCACAATCTTTTGACATTTCCCGCACAGAAGATGGACACAAGTCCAGAATTGTGCAATGAGTTTTGATTCCATCTGGTCCAGGTCGGGCGAGAAGCTTTGGGAAGGTTGTTCTATTCCAACCCAGTAATGTTTCACTCCAAAATACCCGTGACTCGACTTTTGATGTATTCATCTCGCCAGTTAGAAAACAGACAACCTTGCTGAACTGGTGCCGTTGGGGAAGCGATTTCTGCATCACGAGCCGGGAAACATCAGACAGAAGCATATCCATCGACCATCCGTCGTATACGGCATGATGCGCTTGTATAAGAATATCTACTGTCCCGTTTTCAATGTCGGGAATCAGCTGTACCATGAAAGGATGCAGAAAACTGTCGGCTCCGTCCATTTTGAAACCGCAATTCGGCTGTGTTAGAACAGCAACCTGACTATCGCTCGGAGCAGAGAATACGATAGAAATATGCTTCCCTAGTCGGTACACAAATCCAGTTCTGAGTGCTTCATTCATTTGAATGACCTTATGGAAGGAATCAACCAGAGTTTGTACTGGAATGTCATGCGTGGTACGCAGTAGAATTTCGTTGCAATAGAGCGCCGGGTTCCGGGCCGTCTCCGCCAGCATGGCTGATTGTAACGGGGTACAGAACATAGCATACTCTACAGGACGTTGGTGATGGATATTACCAAATTCCTCATGTACTGGTGCTAAGACTGAGTCCAGTCGCCGTTGATCGGTCTCAACGTATTCTGATGCGCGATCATGCAGGGGGCCCTCTTCCACTTGAACGTACATGTCTTCCAATAGCCGGGAATTTAACAGTTTTGTAACTGATGTAACAAGCCCGTTTTGTCGAAGGGCACCTACCAGTCTGATGGCTGATAGTGAATCCAAACCGACAGCTGTCAGGGCTGATTTTCCATTGACTTCGACATTCAGAGTCTCTGAAACGATTCGCAGAATCTTTGCGGCCCGTGGGTTTATTGTTTGAACATGTGCAGTTGATTCTGAATTTTCTTTCTCACGGCGTTGAATGAACGTTTCTTTCAGCGTCTTGGAGTCGACTTTGCCACTAGAAAGCCGCGGAAACTCATGCATAAGTACAATTTCAGTGGGAACCATGTACTTGGGTAACCAGGATTTGCAGCTTTCTTCGACGGCCAATTTATAGATGGCAGGATCCACGGCACAGAAGAGAATTAAAGATGAAGCCACCACTGTGGCGTGGGCACCGTGACATCCAGCTGTTCGCAAGGCAGCATGCTCAACCTCGCCCAATTCAATCCGCTGACCGCGAAGTTTTACTTGGCCGTCAGAGATACGCCCTAGGCATTCTAGAGTGCCATCTTGATTCATGACTGCTCTGTCTCCGGTGCGATATACTCTGCCATATGGAGAATTGATGAAAGCAGAGCATGTCTGCTCGGGTCGGTTGATGTATCCCCTTGCAAGTTGGTAGCCTCCCACAGCAAGTTCCCCGGCTTCACCTTTAGGGAGAATAACGATTTCTTGATTTTCACTGAAGGACTTTGCTGGTTGGATCACAAAGCATGAGACCGTGTCGAGTGGTCGTCCAATATTACCCGGCGATGAGGTCGATGGCAAACTTGCTTGCAAAGTACTGTATTTTCATGGTCAGTGGCCAAAGTCAAGAATCAAGAACTCCAGCGCAGTATCTTACCAGTGTATCGAGGCTTCAGTTGGTCCGTACATAGCCCATAACAAGCTTTCACGGTCATCGCTGCCACCGAATTCATGTATGACGGGCATTTTGAGCATTTCTCCAATGGTCATCAACAGCCGCAGCTTTGGAACACCTTTTCTCATCTTCAAGAGGCTTCCTGCTACCGTTGGTGTGAGTTCACATGCGTCGACATCCATACGCCGCATGACAGCTGGAAGGTCGTTCAACATTTCCTCCCTTTTGGCTGATATCAGGATGACCCCTCGAAACAGAGGGAAAAATGTTTCGAAAACAAAGACGTCAAAAGTTGGGGCCGCGAACTGAAGAAACCTCGAGAATTCCGGAATGTGTCTGTCATGGGCGAGGAGGGCCTGAGTTGCTGCTTTGTGAGAAATCCCAACACCTTTCGGCGTGCCCGTTGATCCCGAGGTGTACATGACATAGGCCAAGGACTCTGGTGTAGGTGTTGGGCCATTTTCGTCGTGTTCATTGACGAGTTGTAATTCAGGCCTGTCGTCGTCGACAATGACAACTTGAGCGGCGCAATCCGAGGGTATTTGATTTGCAACGTGCCGCGTAACGAGCACGATCTTGGCGGCAACATCTTTGAGAATGAATCGCAGCCGCTCAGGAGGGGAATCAAGATTCATGGGACAAAATGCACCCCCGAATTTCAGTACAGCAAGAAGAGAGATGTAAAGATGGGGGCACTGCGGCATCAAAATGGGGACAACAACATCTGCGTCTTGGTCTAATCCGATTCCACCATATAAAGAGCCAATGAGCTGCGCAAGTCTCTCTGACGCATCCTGGAGATATCTATATGAGTATGACGTCCGTTTATTGCCAATGAGATACTCTATCGCTGTTGCATCGTTGGAGTCCGGAATAAGATGATGCAGCAACTGTGGTCCGGCTAGTTGTTGAGGCTCGGCATTGCATATCGATAAGCCTTCACAATCCATTGTATGACCGTCGTCCTGTGAGACCAGGTGCAAACGGAATCAAATGATGAGTCGATAAGTAACTTTGGATGGTGCTGAGCCCAACTTTGACCGTAGATGTTTTGGCCTTTGGCATAAACGGTGTGCGCCACTATTGATAGGTTCGCAGTCGTAAACCAAAAACAAAAAAAAAAAAAGTCTCGGTCCTGATGAGTGACGCATCGGAACCTCACTCGGTGCCCATTACGCATCAGCCACTGCGTGCTCCTCTCCATCATCCACAAAAAAAATCCCCCGAAATTCCTGCCAACTTGGAATTCTATGAATCAGATGGAGCCATGTTCAGATTGTAAAACTTCGAATGCGTGAAAGCGGATAGCCTAACGCGAGAGATCGGCTGATACAGCCAATGAGCAGCTTGATTTATTTGTCGAGCAAGACAACGCTCTTGTTTTAGATGGGTCGAAACGTTGCGGTGGTTGATGCCAACGTTTGCGGCGAATTTGGACTTGGTTACAGCCTGTGAGAAGGCGGCAATTAATCAGCAAGGGCCCAAGCACGATGCACGAAGCATGACGACCACGACTTAGGACGGTCCCACCTGACGTTACCGTTGCAGGTATGTAGAGCCATTGCAGTACAGCCTACTGGTAAGATGCGAGCAATTGTCGGCGGTCGAGGCGGTCGAGGCAGGAGGTGAGTGGGATGCATTGAGTCACGAGGCCGTCTTGGACAGATTCAAGAAGCATTCATTCAATGTTGGTGGGAGGGAAAGTGGCGCCTCTGTGCAGGCGGGGTCGCGATTGCCGCGCCAAGCCGCCGCCGTGTGAACTTGAACACCACAGGCAGACATTCTTCTTCTCGCTTGGCAAGCAAATGAAGCCAGCCTTTCATCCAGCAAAACACTCTTCTAGTCAGTTCATTGTGTCATTATTTGGCAGGTTCCGTCCACTCCGGTTCATTGCCGCCAGGTGTCAACCTAGATACCTACATATTTACAGTGGGAGGCGGAATCGATCTGACCAGAAGAGGGTATCGCGAATGTACATACAATGTACTATGGTTGGTATGTTGGTATGTTGTACATGTCTGCACGTGGCATCACTGTATCGCTTCGCACTGCACAAGGGGCACCTGCCCTGCCTGGTTCCATGTGGCCGAAATCGCTGCTGTATCTAAGGGGCTGGGGTCGTAACTCCGACGGCATGAACTGATCTGCGTGGCAGCCCGATTCATTGCAACATGACGCAGCACAGCACAGTCCAAGGCCGTTCCTCAACACCGACCGACGGAATACGACTTTCCATCTCCACTGCACCATGGTGTGACTATCTGATCCGACACTCGGTTCTCCATACAACTTGAGACAAAGGGACAGCCGCCGAAGTTGATTCGAGAAGCTAGCGCCGTTTTACATTGGAGAGGAACTTGAATTAGTTCTGCGCACTTGCAAGAATTGCGAGTGCCTTTGGCCATATAGAGGCGCAGCGTTGAGCAAGCATCTCCTTTCGCTTTCTTTGGCTTCGTGCAAGCTCATTAGACCCGGCTGCCCATGTGCTGATGATGATGGGACACAAAAAGCCCCAGGGTTTAAATGTACGCATTTTTGAGACAAAGCTACCTTGAGTACACGGAAGAAGAATTCAATGAGTTGTGCGAACCGCCATTATTGCAGGTGCAGTTACTGAGTTCTCTCGTGGCCTATCTACGAGAGACGCAACGCCGGAGCGCCTGAAAGAAGACGGAAAAAATATTTGTCGGGTCGCACAAAAAAAAAGAAAAAGAAAAAGAAAAGAAAAAGAAAAAGGTCAAGCGATTGATTGGCACAGCCAAGGCTAGCTTGACTGCTTCTAGCAGGTAAGCAAGAAGCCCCAAATCTTATCAGATCCGGTTTTTTATCTGATGATCAGATAATTCCCTCAGCTCCACTCGCCTGACCGGGTCGATGCATAATTCATCCATGCCTGCACTTGAAATTTTATTTCAAGGTGCAGGGCACGCACGAGTCTGCCCCACCTGGCACCAGAAAGGAAAAAGAAAGGAAAAAGAACAAAAGCGAAAGAAAGGAAAGAAAAAACACCAAAGCTCAGTACACTTTCATTCAGTGCGTCCGATCCGTGCTGGGAGCAGAGTGATATTTTTCATCGCATGAAATAAGCATGATCTTGGGCGTTGTGGTAGGATGCCAGTCGGTGTTCGACCAAGTTGGCATCAGTTTCTGACCTGCTTCGTTTCATTGGGGCTTGCCTGCCCTAAAAAGCCAGGGGAGTCTTCTGATGTTTGGAGGCACAAATGTGGTGGCATAATATGCCTTACTGGGTCCAGGAGGGGAGGTTTATCATCCATCTTATCAGATCAAGGTCATGTCTCCAATGGTGGCCCTGAGCTTGGACAATAGCAAGGTTCATTACGCTATGATAAACTCAAAGTGGACACGGGATCCTGTTTGGCCCCGTTGTGGCGTGCCAGAGGCAACAGAAGCAGGGATGTCACGCAGGGTGCAAGCATTTGTTTACTTTTTGTGATATTTTTTTCTTCCAATATTTCAGGAGCTTTCCGTCTGCAAGAGCTGGGGTGAAACATGGTAGCCTGGGTCAAGAATACCTTGTTCCCGAAGCAATAGGCCGAATACTAGACAGCCATTGCTTTGCAAGAACATTGTCCGCGGTCAGGTGAGTGGCAAGATGCTGCGGCCATTTACCAGGTAGGGAGTTGACGCACGCAAGCCGCCTTTGTTGATGGGTTTCCGACCCTGCGGCTGTGTGCTGTGAGGACGAGAGAAGGAAAAGGGAGACAAAAAAAAAAAAGAGAGGGGGGGGGAA
>SRPU01000373.1:0-20652 GCA_018360185.1 Claviceps lovelessii | reverse complement strand
TCTTAACCGCTAGGTCAAAAGGTCCACCGCAACCGTCAGTTAACGATTGCGGCGTTAAGAGCCCCTATAAGACTCATTCCCGACCGTAACACCTTTTATATATAAATTTTCTTCTCTTCAAACCCTTTAATATATTTAATATTTTATATATTATACTTTTTTATAAATAAATACTATATATTTTTAGTATAGGCTAATTATTTAGCTATAAAAATAGTGTTATATATTATAAAATTTCTAGGTTTATCTTATTCTAAGGCTTTTTAAAACCTATAAATTATAATACCCTAGTTTAGCCTTATATGTTAGGCATTTTACTAGATATCCCTATACTATATATTTTAGGTAGTGTAAGCATTTCTAGATAGATTATACATATATACAAGCTCCTTCTGGATGTAATTATTATAGTCTAGGTCTTTAACCTAACCTGAGGCTGCGGAGTGTGCGCAGCTAGCACCCACCCTAGCATGCGACTGACTAATATAGATGTTAATTAATTAAATCTTGCTAACCTAATTAATACATATCCTTTTGCCTTAGCTTATAACTGCCACTAGCTAGCGCAGCTAGCAAGGGATCCGGGCAACCGGTATCAACTACGCTGACATCCGCGATGATCTAATCGGGTTAGTCCATAACAGTAATAATAGTTTTAAAAAATACCTTTAATAAACTAATAAGCTTTTATGACCTAGCTAGTGCCTTACTGCACCTAAAGGGATACTTTTAAATACCTTATTTATATATACTATTTATGAGAAGTCTTGGTTTCCGCTTAGCTCTTTAGTTCTTGCGAAATGCGGGATCGGCACGTGAGCGTTCAGGAAAGTTAGTCATGTTAAGGTTTTTCTGTTTTCGTACTGTGACGCGCATTTTCTAGTCTTTCAAACGCGTTTGAACCTTTCCCCGTTCGCATAACGATGAGGACGACATGAGGTAGGACAACACAACGATACTAAGGCTAAGATGACGGGTCTCAAGGAGAAATCAGCGCCATCTTGCCAATCCTCTGACACCTCAGAGGGGAGCAATTGGCTTGACGTCGAGCCCGACGTGGAGAACATCGAGTTTGTGTCATTGTTTGACGGACAAACCTTTCCAACGCTGTCTGAAATGCTTGACTATTGCAAGCAAGAACACAGCTTCAACCTGCTCGAACATATTCATCGCCTGCGACTAGACTTTCTTGGCGCCGTCAAACTAATCAATTTTATTCGTAATTATGTTCGAGACAAGTCTACCATACCTAAACAGATATCTCGCGAAGATATCGATGATGAGCGTTACTTGAGTCCAGTCATTGAAAATGATGCTGTCATATTCTCTCTCGACGAAATACTAGATTCTTCGAGCCAGGACCAGGAGATCGCCATTAACGCGACTGAGACCCCAGCCAACGAACTGCTCGATCGCAACAAGACATTGGAGTCCGAATTGCATGCGGTACGCGAAAAATTTGCAAATTATCGACTCGCAGTGGAGCAAACACTAGAGCGTCGTTGGGGTGTCGATGACATTCCAGGTTCACCTCTCATCTCGAAGCCCAAAGACGTTTCAAGCTCATACTTTGAGTCCTATGCTGCAAATGGTATGAAACCCAAAGGACACGATACAAGCATGGCGCCTATTCGAGACTAAGTACAAGCAGATATCCATGAAACAATGCTGAAGGACGCTGTCCGAACTGATGCATACAGAGACTTTATTTATGAGAATAAAGCTGTCTTCAAGAATAAAGTAGTGCTTGACATCGGATGCGGGACAGGTATTTGAGCATTAAACGATGACTTGGACTCCATCTTCACAACAAACTGACATTTATGCAGGAATTTTGAGCATGTTCTGTGCGAAGGCCGGGGCAGCACAAGTCATCGCCGTTGACAGATCGGATATTATTGACAAGGCGCGTGAAAATGTGTTCAATAACGGCATGGCAGACACGATCACATGCGTGAAAGGGAGCATAGAGGAGGTTGTACTGCCTATCAAAGAGGTCGACATCATCGTCAGCGAGTGGATGGGTTACTGCCTACTATATGAGGCCATGCTCCCCAGTGTCCTATTTGCTCGGGACAAATACCTCAAGCCCGATGGTCTTTTAATCCCCAGCTCAGCCACATTATGGATTGCACCTGTGAAGGATGAAGAATATTTGTCAGAATCTGTGTCATTCTGGCGTGATGTATACGGTTTTGACATGAAGGCTATGCTGGAGGGTATATACGACGAGGTTCATATACAGGCCAGACCCAAATCCTCGCTGTGTGGTGCAGCATGTCCTTTTAAAGTCTTGGATTTGTATACGTGCCGCCTTGAAGACTTGTGTTTCACCGCTGATTATAGTACGGAGATGAACGGGGAGGCCGCAACTTTCGATGGCTTTCTCATTTGGTTTGACAACTTCTTCTCACCTCTCAGAGTCGAATCAGCTCCTCCGGCCTCAACGACCGCAGCTGCTTTTAATCTCTCCTCACCAGGACATGTTGCCTTCACTACTGGCCCAGATGGCCCCGAAACTCATTGGAAGCAAGGGATTTTATTAATAAGGCCGCAAGATGCCGTGCAGGATGTCCCAGAATCACGTCGCATTGATGGACAAGTTTCTTTCTCCGCTCACTCAGACAACCCACGAGCTCTTGTACTTCGTGTCACTTGGTCTACCAGGGATGGTTATAACAATCAGACCTGGGATCTTCTTTAGGTTTTATAGGCGAAAATTGGTGATGCATCCCAAAGTTGACTTCGAAAATTCTATCTTCCAATGCACGATGTCTTATAAATGAGGTACTTTTAGTCCCTGGAGGACTAAATTCAGAATGCTCAGGAAACCCTCGCCCAGAATGAAGCCCTTTTAGATTGAGTCAGTGAAGATTCCCGTTGACCTTTGAAGAATCGAAATATATCATACCGATGCCAAGATGATGAGTCGCGTATTAGATTTCTTCAGGATCGTGATCCAGTACCAGCACCCGATGCCGCCCACCGCTCGAGCCAGAGTAAAGGATGGCACGTTGTACATCCCTGATCGGGATCAGCAGTGGTCAAATATGGAAAATCAAGGACTTTGCGTACCCACTGCTACTGCGATGCCTCCTGGAATACAAGGTCGCCACCATCTGTCAGTGGCAATGGTACGGATCAACGTAGTAACCCCAAATATGCCAGCAGCCGCGACAGCCCATTCTTTCACCATATACGGCAAGCCTTGACCCGTGACTAGTCTTGCTGTGAAAATCCAGACATACGCGGTAGGGACTTGAAAGAGGTCGCCCGGAATCGTATACACACTGCGGAAATTGTTAACTTATGACTGTAGAGGGTTTAAGACCACAGTAGTATATGACTCACGACGTGTATATTCTGTAAATAAAGGCGCTCAAGATTGCCCCAGCCGTGGCACCGATAACCTGTCCCCAGAATTGAGCGTTCGGAGCTGCACCAAGTAGGTGTCCAGTTTTGAGATCTTGCATGAGATCACCTGCTTGCAATGCTCCCTGACGAAGGATCAATGCTTAGTGAATGGAGTTTGGTGTGCGTTTGGGGGGGGGGGGGGGGGGGGGGGGTTCATCCTAAACTTACAGCCTCAGACTGGGAGTGACATTGGTTCATTTAGTCATAGCCCTCGCTTCTCGAAAGTCAGATGAGAGATCTTACCACAGCGCCAGCAACAAGGTTGATAAGAACACTCGATCTGTTCGATTGTGGAATAATGAGAGCAAAAAAGAGTTGAGCAAGCTTGCTGATGCCTGAGACTGGATTTAAATCTGTCTCTCCGAGGGCTCGAACACCCATTATACTCAAAACCAAGGCCATGAGTACAGCAATGATGGTTGCAGATAACGGAACAAGGTTTCCAAAGACGAAATGAGTAGTTGCTATACACAGCATTACGGAAGTAAGTAGGCCAGCAGTCACGAATTTCCCACTTACAAGTTGCTCTGGCGGCGCGTCAGCATGGGCATTGTCATGGGCGTGGATAACTCTGGCTTCCACATTATCGGAATCTGTCGAGGTATCATCATCCTCATCATCCGCCCGTAACAAAGTATATCTTTGACGGGGTAGCCCAAACAAATACCTTCCAAAATATCCTTGACTTTGGATTCTGCGATCCAGGTAGACCTTGATGTTGAGCAAATCTGAAAGAAGAATGGACCGAATTCCGACAAAACCAAGGCTGACAACGGCATCAGCCAACATGATGGCAAGTGACACCCATATTATCCAGCCTTTGCTACCATGCTCCCAGTCATTTACTGGCCCTGGAGCCCATCCGTTATGTTTTGCGAGCGGACTAAGAAAGGCCCAGCCGACGATGGCTCCCAAAAGCATGTGCAGTGTAGTTTCGGTGCCCATAATCACACCTTGACCAACATACGCCAAGCTGGGGTTCAGTGTCCAAAGCCATTTGTCTGCCGCGACCACACCAAAGATGGGTATGTTTCGGATAATCGGAAAAAAGTACGTCGATATGGTAAAAGCACCTGAGACGACAAAGCACATAATAAGAAGTCGCATATCTGATGCCCAATCAAGTCTAGTTCTCGTGTCTGGATGTGCGTCATCTACGCCATCATGGCTGCTCACGTTCTCCCGAGAAGGGGAATTTATAACATGAGCTCGAGGAGCAAGGCTGGCAAAACCACCTTGAGCAGCTCTGCCAGACTCTTCTTCCCTGGAGCCCGGTGCGCCTTCACCATGAAGCACTGAGATAAGCACAGCAGTACTGAAGCCACTTGGAAACTTGAGCCGTTCGCGAATAATCACCTGCCGCCGCCTGTTTTGTACACAAGGATTTGTTACATCAGAAGGGGAAATCAACGTGGAGAACGGCTTTCGCTCGCGACAGAGGGGGTTTTTTTTTTTTTTTTTGCAATCTTACAGTGGCACCGCAAACACCACACCAAAATAACATAATCCGAGCGACCATATGATAAGCTGCAGGGTACTCAACACAATCGGTCCATTCTCATCAGACCTGAGAAGGTATGTCATTGCTGGGATCTGTCCAAGAACAAAATCAGCTCATCGCAAGCAAACAAACACAAGCGGGAGGGACTTAACAACCTACTACACCGACGAAACCACATCCAAGAGGCATAATAGCCATGCCTCCCGCAACACTTTGTAAAAACACATTTTCAACAGGAGAGAATGGGAAATTCAGGCAAGGTTGTAGGGATTTGAATATCCCATAACCCATGAGAGTGGCAGGCATTGACATGATAGATACCCAGCCGGTCTGCAATCCAAAGTAAACATTAGCTGCGCAGATTACAGTTCCCACTGTCAAGCCTGCCACCACGCTACGCAGGGTGAAGTGTCTGCCCTGCACCAATGATGAGGGGAGCGACATGATGCTGAAGCTCGCTACGAGGTGCGAGAATGTGTTTTGATAGATCTGATGGCTTGAGCCTTGGAACGTGGGATTGCAGGTCCCAGTTGCATCATGTATCACTTCGCACCTGCGACATCATGCTGACAAATAGCCCGTTATCAGTGTGCGAGCCATGACTAAGCTACGGCGATGGGACATGACATCCATTTCATTTCAATGGCCCGACCGCGTCTCGGTACAACCGTGGTCCATAACCTAGGTATGTACTTACATAGCTAGGTACCTACATACTTGAACCACGAACCCAAGGCCGCTCAGCCATTTACAATCCAAAGCTATCTAACAATGACGATGCATCTGGCTCATTGAAAGGATCAGGAGCCCCTGCATGAGACAATGATGGCTTCATTGTCTTCTCAGACTCTTCCAAATGTAAGCTACGTCTCGATGCTGATAAATCGTCAACCACCAATGATGTTCTTCGTCGAAGGAGCTTTAAAGGATTCACTTCTCCTCCAAATCCAGTGGTAGTAGGTTGCTGAAATTCCCAATTGCGCACTGTGGTGTTACACATTAGAATCGACTGTTAGAAGAAGGATAATGCTAATGTGAGAAAGGGAAAGAAGGCGTGGCCGGCAGCGCTGCTCGTGGACAGTTTTCATGATGGCATCTACAATAATCACTCACCAAGATCTAATCCAAGAAGATCACAGCCCATACGGTCATATAGTTTCGCGCTGTGAAGGACAAATTCCCATTCAACTTTTGGGTTCACTTTAGACGCTCCTCGAAGCGTTTGAAGCGTCTTCGAACGCAATTGTGAATACAGTACCACAAGAGCTGGATCATCGGTCAAAAATATGCGTGACATGATATCCAGAGAGCAAGGCGTTTCCAACAGAGCAAAGACAGGCATCTGTTCGGGTTCGTTGAGTAAATATGTACCATACGAATAGTTCTTGTCACTGATATAGCCCATACTCACAATAAGTGCCCTGACAGCCAT
This sequence comes from Claviceps lovelessii, assembly GCA_018360185.1. NCBI lineage: Eukaryota > Fungi > Ascomycota > Sordariomycetes > Hypocreales > Clavicipitaceae > Claviceps > Claviceps lovelessii. Next base: position 14,305 of record SRPU01000373.1, on the reverse strand, counting down.
GTCTTTGCGACCGAGCATCCAAAATGCCCAGGACGCGAGCCAGCGATTGCCCTCTTGAGCAGCCAGCGAGAGAACTTCATCCTGAATGATCTTTTGTGTCACGGGACCGTCGTCTCCCTCGTAAACACGACTGATGGCAATCGCTAGTTGCAAATCATTCAGCTGCCGCAGACAAACCTCGACCGCATCTTCTAAGTGGTCGGCGAGCAGGAAAAAAGCTGCTGCATAACCTGCAGAAAGTCAGTTATGAGATGTGGCGGACTCCGCGTCGTCCATTTGAAGAAACTCACGAAATCGTCGTTTGCTCAGTAGTGCGTACGCATTTTTCAACGCGACCCGTTGCCATTTTGGGTCATTAAAGTCATTAGCGAGTAATTTTTGAGTTGCTCCCTGCTCTTTATTCCAACTCGCAAGTCGCCAAAGTCCTTGGAGCACCGTCTTCTTGCGCAGTGCAAGGTAGAACAAACTACACTCCACGGGATCTTTTAGATCGCTCTTGGTGTACTCGTTCTTCGCTACTATTTCAAATTGGCTGCGCTACTTTAAATCAGCATCATTTATCGTCGGCTATCGAATCTCCTTCGCCACCTACCAAGGCTGTTGCGTCTGATAGCCACATGAAAACACCACTTTCACGAGCTTGTTCCCACCGCATCAAGCCGTGATTCTGTCGAGAAACAAAGTTCAAGAGGATATCTTGACTGTTGGAATGGAATGCCCAGTTGATCTCTCGCCAAGAGAGCTGTATCTCGGTTGTATGACCTTTTCTAAGTACATGTTGGCGAAAGAACAACATGAATCGAGCTCCGTTCTCATCCATTGATCGTCGATGGCTTTCCACGGAAGCGACACATTCAATCATATCTGCAAGTTGCATCTGTTCGTGTCCAGAGAGTTGCGGAAGTCGTATCTTGGTGAGTTTATCGTTTGTAGAGGCTGCAATTCCTTCTGTAAAAATATCGTCATTCTCACCAGCATTAGTGAAAGTAGCTGGTTCTTGTACTGTGTGCATATCGCGTTCAAGGAGCATCTAGACACAAACAATGAGTAACTCCTTTCGAATACATGCGCATCCTCAACTTACGCTTGACAAATAGAAACTGGATAGATGAATCCCCAAATAGTCGTCTATCGTATCACCGGGAACGATATATTTTAAGGTTCTATACAGCGCCAGCAATATATTCCTAACAAGGTCCCATTTCCCGGCGAGAGTGCACTGGCTGATAAATTGGGGATGAAACACCGGAAGTGGTCCATTGAACCTCTGCACGACCTCAAAGAGGTCACGCGGGACTGTATTGTTGACATGTTTCACACCTGCAATAGCAGATTGCCGTCCGTCTATTCGTCGATCGTGAATAATAAGCTGGTTACCAGAGCCGATAACCAAGTAACCATTAGCAAGCCAGGCAGAATCTCCAATGGGATGTGGCGTGATGTCCAGAATGTTTATCTCGTGTATTGGTGCCCAGGCTGGACCTTTGTTGAGATAATCAAATCTCATCTGTGATAGCAATACAACCTGGTGCTGAAAACCAACAGCTAGTATAGCTTGCCTGTCAGGCGTCGAAGTCCAATCAAGATCCTGCACAATGTTTTGTACTTTGTAATCCTGTTCATATTCAAGACGCGAACTACCAATGTCCCATATTGTAAGTTGCGATCTTGTACAGTTAACCAAGGCAGCTTTCTTAAGCATACTGCCACTCGCCAGTGCTATGTCGACGAGACCAGTCTCTGTAGAAGAAGTCGATAGCCACTCAACTTCGCGATTCTTCACATCTACACGAGCTGTCCAGAAGTTAACCATCCCTGTATATGTGTATGATATAGCAACGTCTCGGGCGAAGACGTCGAGAAAGCCAGACACAACCGGCGCTACCCCGGCCGGGTCCACGGGAAGAACATATTTGAGCGTCTCCGCTGTTCCTAGGTCGAAGCGACAGAACTCAGCCAACCTCGCAGTATTGTCATTATGACCTCCAGATTCAAGGTACTGCGGGACTTCTACTTCCCAGACAATTCCACGTCCATTTGACATGACTGTTGCGATGTGAGCGATTCGGTATTCTTCTTGTTGAGGACGGGGCAGCACAATGAGGCACAAGGGCGTTCCGTCAATGGAAAGTGAACATCGAGCGAGGAGACGAGCAACATTGTATCGACAGTCCCAAAGAACCACCGATCCGCTGCATAAGAAGACTACGAATCTTCCCTTACGTAGCACACAAATGCGATAAATGTCGCCACCTGCAGGGACAGTGTTATGTCGGGTAAGAATTTGACTCTGCTCTTGACTGTGTGATATCGAGCGTTTCCAGAGAATACACTCTCCGTTGTCGGTTCGCGATACGATAGCGTGGCCGCTGAAATTTCTCACAATCTTTTTCACGGGTGCAGTGTGTCCGGTCCATACAGATTGTAGCTGAATGCGCCGGTCTTGCAGAAGAGGATCCAATAAGTTGGCCACACTACATGCGAATACTCCAATTGTGCCATTGAGTGAATGGATAATGATCTGGAGTTTGTCACTAAGCCTGTCGCAGTAGCTTTGAACTTGAAAGTGATGGTATCTAGCATCAGTCTCGCCATCAATCAAGGGACTGAAAGCGCCAAAGTGAGGCAAGAGGACGTGTGCGATACTAAAAACTCTGAACACACGTTTGTCGCCTGTTCTGCTGTTTTCCAAAGCCCAGGCGGTCAAATTTCCTCCCCGGTCAATACTGATGCAGACGTCTGTTTTTTTGTTCGCAACTGCTTTGAGATGATTCAAGGTAGCGTCATCGGTTTTCTCAGAATTGATTGTGTGATCCTTTGGGGCTCTTTCTACCGATGTGGTGAAGTCTCTGGCGTCCACAATCCAAATGATAGGATGGGAGCTTTCTATACCGTTGTTCAGAATGAACTCAGCTGTATTTATTCGACCCCTCAGTTGCCAGTGTTGGCCATCATTTGCCCCATTTGGGAACCATATGTAGATGGATTTGTCTGCACAAGACGTATACAATGTATTGTCCGTCACTTGATCCGGTTGCTCTGGCCTGCGCCATCTCACTGATATTACGACATCAGGGTGTCGAAGATGTGACACGGCAAACCGCACCTCCTCGGTTGTATAGGTCAATCGCCGCCAGAGCTTCACAATATGGTCATAGAGCCCAACAGATGCGACATAGGCAGAGTCGTATGAAACAGCAGCTGATTTCGCGGGGTTCGGAAGGTCTTTCTGCCAGATGTTGGATATTTTAGCTCTAGTTGTGAACAATGATATCGAATTCGAGGCCACAATGAGCTCTTCAGAGCTACTCCAAGCTAAAGCGCATGGTATATGTACTGTCGGGTGAGGAATGTCAAAAGCGGTTTGTTGCGTCCACTGTGTTCATTAGCTAACATTTAACCCCAGGACAACTTCATGGGAATTTAGCGTTACCTTTACATTTTCATGTTGCGGGGTCAGTGGGCGATAAATGCGCACCTGCTTGGGCGTGCAGGTTGCAATTTTTCCTGTTACTTCGTCCAAGACTATAGCATCGAGTGAATGTTCGCTATTATCGTCGTAAACGGTTTGAATGACCCGGTGCGATCCGCTAAGTATGGTGAAGGAGTTACCGCTTATATAACCCTATTCATAGGTCAGTGATGTTCAAATCAGTTTGTTAGATTTTTATTTTATTTTATTTTTTCGTGAAGGGCTCGATTGTGTCTTGCATTGTATCGGTGACCATCCCAGAAGCCGGTTGTAACTCCTTGAAGCTTTGCTTGGGGTTGACCAGGGAGGACGGCAATCATGCTACCGGTTTTTAATTGTTTCTGTCATATCCAGTGACATCCAGTCGCTGTAATCTGAAGTTGCTAAACACTCTGCGCTCGAGTTTTCGTCTCTAACAAGTGTAGGTGCTGCTAGTCATATTGAGGTGGGCAACTCGGAGGAGCATTTATCGGGTCATGGACTCATGGGCTTGCGTCATCCCAGTCGTGCTGAGAACCTTCTACACATAAATACATACAGTATGCATGTATATACATGTACTGAATCTTTTTTTCTGTATTAAGTAAATAGTTTTATTATTGTTAGAGAAAAAATGTTTTTTTTGAGTAGTTTATTATATTTATGAATTATTTAAGAAAAAAGAGAAATAAATATATACAAAGAACGTATATTATAATTTATAAATAGAGCATTATATTACTGTAAAGCCACGAAATCTAAGCCCTACAAATACAAACTACAAAGTGGAGTATTGTTTTAGCCCTAGTTTTACCTATACTACTATATAGTATTAGCTCCTATTAGGGGCTAGTTTACCTCTTATATGGGAGCCTAACCCCTAAGCTTTTATAAATTACAAAGTTACTATATATAGTAAGTAAAAGAATATTATGTAATAGAAACTCATGTAATTAAGTTATAACTAAGTTTAATTTCTAACTAGATACTTTATTGATTAAGCCTATATTAAGAGATGAATTTATGTAGTGTGCATAGTACCTTCAATGTATACATTCCATTGTTCAAAAAGTGGGCTGGTCTAAAAAATGTAGCGTTATTAGCACAATGCGGAAATAAACTATACATATTGATTTCTGTATAATGCTGCTCACTGACAAATATATTGCGTAATGCGAGTCCTGGGATTATACTAAAGATAATGACATCGCAATTCAGCTAAAAATGAGAGCATCATGCGGTTGAGCTTTTGTAGAAACAGGACCGGGATTGTCTACTAAACAATCCCTCGAACACAAATAACCGTCTTAACGAAGCTCTCCAAGTTCGAGCTCACGAAAACGAACGAGCTTTTACTGACACCCAAATCCCACATCGATCTAAGCTGGAAAAAAAAATTGTGGCTGAACTTCGATCCCTGCTGCGCGAACTCTTTATTTCTTGATGAGAAGGTAGACGTTGTCGACTCGCAGCGGCGTAAGCTTTTTGACGGGTCCTTGCAGAGACATGAGCAATCCTCCAAATGAGACATACGCATTGCTATATGTTGCGGATACTCAATTAGTAGATGAGTCGTAGAATTAGAGCTGTATGCGGTTATAAAGGGAGAAATCAACAATGCCAAAGGCTTCAAAAGCATACATAGTATTGCCGTCATAAGTTTCTTCAAATTTGTAGATCTTTCCATAGCAAACATAGTCGTAAAGATCGGCTAGCGTTGCCGGTGCGTCCCCTCCTTTTCCAACATCTCGCCATCCTTTTTCGACTTCTTTGCTACCGTCTGGTGACAAGGTTGTCGACAAAACAACGTGTAAGGAATCAGCTACCGCGCAAGGAAACAATTCGATGTTGATATCGAGAACCATGACTGTATGCGAGTCGGCTGAAGTACACGAGATTCGTGCAACTCGATCATATTTTGATTGGTCGTAGTCCGTGACTGTAAAGCTTTCCTCGTAAAGAGTCGCATCACTACTGCCGCCGGACATATCAGTGACTCTTAAAAACCAAGGCCAGTCGACCTCAGCAATCTGTCCGTTACAAATAAGAGCAGTATATGAGGCCTCAGGCGTAAAACGTAAGGTGACACGGGCAATAAAAAGGCACAAAAAATACGAATGACGTCAAGGGGAGGAAAAGCTATGGTAAGTATCGTTTCTTCTATTTTGTAGTTTGACTTATGTAGGTGCTCATCTATGCTATGCTACGGGCACATTTCCGGGAGAAAATCGCGGATGCCGCTATAAGCATATGCCTTAATCGAGGTACTCTCATGGCGACCCACAGTGGCACTAGCTTTCCTCAGTTACCTGTGAATCAATTCATTGGTTAAAGCGACAAGTCGGACATCATTTTGATTGCGACTTTTCCGACTATGAGCTTCTCATGTTGAGACACTGCTCGCAGCATCTTGAACGATTTCACCAGCTAGGGTATAAGCATGTCGTTTCGCAAGAGAAGTCTGCTTGTAAACGGTTCGGCGATGCCATCTGCATCTCGGCCTGACCAAGAAGCTCTTCCAGGCACTCGTCCATCCCCTCTAGACGGCCGATCCACGACATCTACTGGTACTGCTTCGTTAGACCATCTGTTGGCTGGTCATTCGGGAATGCCACTGGGAAGCTCCTTGTTGATACAGGAGTCGGGTACAACAGATTTTGGCGGAGTCATAGTGCGTTATTTCGCTGCAGAAGGCTTAGTCCAGGGCCATGATGTTCACATCTTAGGCTATGGTGATACTTGGCGTCGTGAGATTCCGGGACTCAAACAAACTAGGGACAAGGCGAATGTCCAAACACTGCCGGACTTACAGAAGATGAAAATAGCATGGAGATATGACTCTCTAGGGAATCAAGCATCTACCAACGGTCAGTTCCAACGAAACTACTCCAAGCATTTTAAAGCTCATAAGAACAGATAAACAAGCATATAGTGACGCCCCAACCTTCTGCCACTCTTTCGATCTCACAAGAACGTTAGACACTCGCAGTGCACACGGGCAGCTGATCACTTACCCTTTTCTCGAGACGCCAAAGCGTGGTTCCTCATACTTTTTCTCGAACATTCTCTCACGCCTTCGAACGAAGCTGCATGGCTCATCCTCGTCTATACATCGAGTCATTGTTCCAAACCTACTATCACCGGCACTATATCCTGTAGAAGGATGTAAGCCCCACGATGTGCTCCGATTTTTGCACTGCCTGCGAAGTTTCTTGCGACAATTCCCCACCCGTCTTGTTATATTGGTAACGCTGCCTTCATCGCTCCACCCGCGCACCACAGGACTTTCCAGATGGACAGAAATTCTCTTTGATGGCGTCGTAGAGCTTGTACCGCTTCCCAAATCAGCTGGTGTCGCCGATACCTCTGACACTGAGAGCAGCAAGGCGCAAGGTCTGGTTCGCTTCCATACAATGCCTGTCTTTCATGAAAAGGGTGGTGGACTAAAAGGGTGCTGGAAGAGAGAGGACATGTCTTTCCGGCTCAGTGCTTCAAGTGGCATTTTGATCAGTCCTTTTAGCTTGCCCCCTGTGGGCCTCGATGAACCTTCCCCTACGCCGTCAAGGCCGCCAGTCCAAGATCTCAAATTCTAGATCCTGGCCAACTCTCTGACCGCAACACGTCCGCTACTTACAAATATGCATACCTAGATATACATGTAGAGTGTACTCGTGTATGTACATATGCATCTAAGTAATATATGTACATATCCACACATGTATGTAGTACCTGGCTCCTTATGCATGTAAGTGGTGAGTATATACTGTATGTATGCAATAGGATGAGTGGACTCGTTCGCCCTGATACATGCAAATACACACAACTTATTTCAAACTTTTGGGTTGAACTATTTCGATCAGCCTTACATACCTGCGATGCTCTTGGCTCAACGAGCATTGGACAATTAGGTAAGTGCGATCGCAGACGCTTTTTGCATCCCAATCACCTGCTTAAGGATTATCCAAATGAATATCTGTCAATCCACTGAATTCCGTTGATGACACATTCACAATTACGAAGACGACTTATGACATAGCTATCAACACCTTGACCTTAAACCTCTACGTTTTTCCATTCTCATGTCATGGCGCTAACTTCATGCGATCAGAGTAGGAATGATGTCACTCACTGTCGATGAGTCAAAGAGTTGCAAAACTATTAGAGTAGCCAAAATAGCAGGGCGATATCTCGTTTTCGACCCTGATGCGGTTGCTCTTCTCAGACGCCATGAATGTATCAACGGTACCCTTGTTGGTACAACACCGCAACAGCCAACACAAAATGTCTTTCTCGGTCTTCCGGTCGAATTACGCCCTGAGGAAGTTGACAATCTTCTGCATAGAAACTTGGCATATGTGATGGAAGATGTGAAAGCTCACGTTGCCGCCTTGCAGCATGACAGAAAGTGTTACATTACATCTTTGCGAAACAGTAAGAAAGTCGCTTGCTATACGCTGTCTCGAAGATCGGCTGCGAGGGTAGCTGGAAAAGTCGCATGTCTCGAATCAGATGTTCAAGACTTACATAGCCTCCATGCTGGTCAAAGTGGTGAATCTCAGATCATGAGCACTCATGATGGTACCATATCGTGCGATAAACAAAGTACGAACGTAGGAACTTTAGCCATAACGCCAGTTTCCAGTGCAACACTCGTTACATCTATGAGTTCACCGGATGCCCCCGGCAGGGCATTCAATCCTACGCTATGTGGCTTTTTACAGTCGCTGGGGCATTATACGACCCCTGGTTTGCGCTTCGGTTCGAGGTACAGTGTATATCCCGGTGACCCTCTTCGCTTCCATGCTCATTTCATGGCGAACGAGTATTACTGGGACGAACAGATTCCAATTCTAGATATCGTTGGGGGAGGCCGATTGGCTACAGCTGTGAAAAAGGCTTTTCTGATTGGCGGACATGATACTCTCATGAGTTCGGACTTGAGCTCGATCCGAACTTATAGTCTTGAGTGGGCAGCGATGTGACGAAGTCAATCTATCAAGCCAGGTTGTGTGATGTAGGAGCAACAAGATGTTTTGTTATACAATCACCGTGATCATTGTCACTCATGCGCAAATAACTCTTCAATCGCATATTCTATAGTCATGGAAGTGACTATGGAACGTAAACTCGACTGAAGCTGTGTACATCTCTGCGACAGCAGACGCATTTATCGAAATTATTCATAGCCAGGGAGACTCGACAGTCGTCGCAAAGACTAAGACAACGACAAGGCCAAACTATGATTGTTCGGGCTGACGTGTGGCAAACAACACAGGGCAAGCTTCGACTGTCTTCACCTTCCAGGCCAATGCTTGAACTAGATTGCGTTTCAACCGAACCCGGCATCCGTAGACGGCGTCGAGACAAAAGGATTTGTTCTAATATTTGATCGTCGTCATCGGGGTTCAGCCTTGTGTTTTGGTCCCTTAAACTACTCATGTTGTGACTAGCAAGTCCGGGCCAAAGTATACGACTGCGACGAACTCGTTCATGACGCCGAAACGCTGATCGGGTCATAACTTTGTCAGATTGTAAGTGTGCAGACAATGTTCGTGCTTCTTCTTTTTCTTCAAGAGTGGCTGGGTGCAGAAGCCTAGCAAGGTGATCTGTATCCCAGATTGGGTCGGCGACAACATGGCTTTCACAAACCGAAATCGTTGACGTCTTCAACAAGTTGTCGTGATTGTCGTGTTTGAGGATTGCTCTTTCAAATAATTCATCATCTCCTTCGACGGATGATGTAGATAGGACACTTGTGTTATCCCATACCTCACCGCTTTCTTTCGGGGTGTAATCACCGCTCATGTCGCTGACTCCCCACCAACCACCGGAAGCCCAGTAATTGTATAATTCAGCGTCCAGGCTTGCTTCATCTTGATAGTCGTTTGCTTGCCTAAACTCAAGCTCGACATCGACTCCGTCTGTGCAAGGCAATTCGTGTTTACCTATTGTGTAGGGCGTATATTTCAAGCTGTCCGGGTTCTTTTCCAGTGAAGCCCTGTGCCCAGTCTCGAGTTTTCGTCTACGTGCTAGCCAGAGAAGATATGCAGGCCGCGTGCGAATTCGAAGTCGACCTAGGAACCATAGTAGTGACAAGGCGCCGACACGAGCAAAGAGCCGGGTAATATTGAGCAGATACTCCAACGCCATCACCCATGTTGAACTTCTCTCCGTGACACCAGTAGTTAGCCTGCCACCTCTGGCACCGCGAGCCCCAGTGACTTTCTGTGCAGATCGTTCACGACCAAACCCACTACCACCAAGTCCTGTCCCTTCCTTAACCGGAATCAGCCCAATTGTTCCGATATGATCATTTGCAACCCTCATTCCAGCAGTCTGACTTCGAAGCTCTTCTACTTCTCGTAAACGTGCCTCCTCTAGCCATGTTCGATGCCGCATATTAACGCTTCGTTCTTCGTTTAGATATACAGCCTCACTTGCCATGGTGATTGTAGTAAACCCTGTTCGTAGTAGTGCGGTATAAAAGTCCATGTCCCGTGTGATCCGAATTGTCGCTAAGGACAAGTTGGCTTGCATGTTGCCATGAGCGGTCGCCAGTCTTTGCCGCCAATTCAAGGTAGACGAGTCGGTAGTAGGAGCTAATGCTGAGAGGATGAGTGCCAGTCCGTAAATCATCGAGCATACGATAATCCCTGACAAGACGAGGAGGTGCGGAACGAAGCCTATGATACACACAGTCGGAAACCGTAGCAAACTTTGTGGCAAAGGGTTTCCGAATTCGAAATCGATAACGCTCCAAACCATTGATCCCATGAAGCAGACTCCCCAAAACCCGGTATTGACCAGTCTATATTTAGCCTGTACATCCAGAATACCGAGAATGTGGCTTGTAACATGCGTCATTGAAGATAGGAACGCGATAAATAAGACCTCCGGTGTAGTATTAGCTCTGCTCAGAATTCTTGACCGTGCACTTGTGCTGGAGGCTTCCGAGACCCCTCGAGGCTGAGTATTCTGGTGAGCCCCAGTCGAAGATATCCAGCCGATTTGACCGTTCACTGCTGCGTCGGCCTCTGCGAAAGCGAGTGACTGCTCGAATAGCGTCATGCCGGTCTCTGCTGACAACGGACGTCCTTGTACGGCACAGGACAGTGTCTCTATAAAATGACTGAGACAGAGTCCACCGAAGGATGGCCATAACATGGACAACGAGCCACGAAGTTCATTAGTTGTACTTGTATTAAAGTGCGGCACCATATCAATCGCTTCGCAAGACTGTCTATCAGAGGCACCAAGGAGCAAGGAAGAGCTCAGCTTGTTGAGGAACGTGTTCGGATAAGCAGAAGCAAGATCAGAAGACTTTCCTCGGTCTAGCCAACGAAATTTGTTGAAATCTGGTGACGATTGGCACTGAATGGAACGAAGAAGACGAACTGATTGAAATGAAAGTACAACAAGTGGAAGCAGTCGGAGGAGAAATCGGGTATACCAGCGGAACCGCGGGCTTCTCCTGGTTGCTGCAAATATATATGTTCGGTTCAGAATGATGGCCATGGCAATACACGATATTGCCCATTTGCTTGTTGCATAACTGAAAACGGTGCCAATTCCCCTGGCTCTATCAATGAAGAGTGGGCTAGCCGCATTGCCAAGATTGACTTGAGCGTCTGGAGCACTAATTTGTGCTGTCTCGAAGATCGAACTCGGTTCCAGAATATTGTAAATGTTCTGTTCGTGAGCTTGTGAAAAGCCACTGCGAGACGTGGTTGCCGGACGGTGTTCGTGCGAGTCCATCGAACCAGAGACCGCTAAGTAGGATCCGAGCTTGTTCAACATCCGAGGTCCCCCCAATACTATAACTTCTACGAAGGGAGCATTGCGCGTGACGTTGAGCACCCAAGTGGTGATATTGTGCCAACTCGACAAACTAGCGAGGAGCTGAGAATCTGGATCGTTGAGGCTCGATGTGTATCCGACTTCGTCCATGGCGTTCGCGGTAGCGAGAGAGCTCGCAATGATAGGCGATCAAAACAAACACACATGCCCGCTGGCAGGACATCAAAGTCTAGTGGATTTGCGCAGCGGCGTAGTCGATTGGAAGATTGGATTGACTCCAGTGAAATACGACCAGTCCCGCGGCTCACCATAGGTGGTGCTTATTACTAGTATAGAGAGGCACCTGAGCGATGCAGGCAAAATTACTAACATAATATTTTTATTATCGTCTTTATATATAACAAAATACAAGGGATCGAGTAATTTATAATGCGGAAGTTTTATCTTTTAATAGTATTAAAACCCTAGAAGTGTAGAATAACACTCTCCGTTGGAGTTATAGCTAATTATTAAGCTCTTTTATTATTATTTTAGAAAAGATCAATTAGTAGTTAATAGTACAGTAGACACCATTGGTTGTGGTTATTATTGTTGTTTTATTTTACGCCTAGGCGTTCTAAGTAAGTAAAGGGCATATAGAGCTAGTCCCTAAAGGGGGTTTAAAGTAAGTAAGCTTTATATTAAGGCTAGGTATGAGATACTGCTTAGTGGTGTTACGTGCTGGATGTTACACGTAAATAGGGGGTACTCACACCACCTAAGTTACAAATAGGTGGTTAAGTGTATATATAGTTAAAGTTATTACTCTCTAAGCTAGATGCAGCAGAACCCTTCTTTATAAGGTAGGTTCTACCTTTAAGGGTAAACTATAATAAATCCCCCCTTTATAGAAGAAAAGGTAGCTTATTTTAAGCTAAAAAAAACTAATAAAGGAAAAAAAGAAATTATTATAGGGTCCCTTATATAGAAGGGTTATAAACTAACCTATAAAAGTTATATATTGTTAAGCTAGTCGCTTAGGAATCAGGGGCGATTAGGTAGAACGAATATAATAGGAATTGGTATGCATTTAAATAGTAGGGCTAGCTATATGTTTAAGCTAAGACTTATCCTTCCTTTCCTTAAAGGTAATTCCCTATTAAATCCCTAGAGAATATCCCCTTATTCTATAGTATCTTTATTTTATAACACACTACTAATATATAAATATTTAGTTTATTCTAATAACTAATTATCTCCAATTAGGTATAGAATTATTAGCACAAGGTAGACCAATAAATGTAATAATTAGGTTTAATTCCCTCTATTACTAGATTAGGCATAATAATTATTCCCCCCTTATAATAATATTAACTTAATATTGTTTTTTTAATTAGCCCCTATTTTTATTTATTTTTATTTCTATTTTAGGACTAGTAATATATACTAATTTAGTGTATAATTATAGACCTAATAGGTATTATTTAGTAGGGTAAAAGATTTCTATTTTTTAGCGTTTTTCTTTTCCTTTATACCCTTTATTCCCTTATTAATTATCTTTTAATTCTTAATATATTTTATAGGATTTTTTCTATTTATACCTAATTTATTTAATAATATTAGAATTATTTAAAAGACCTTTTATAATACTAGCGTTTAGCATTAAACCCTTAAAGAATAGGACCTAGAAGGTCTTAAACCTAAAATTATTAAGTAATTTAATAGGTTATTATAGAATTATAATAGAAATTAAGAAGATTAATTAATTAAATAGGACTAAATTATTAAAAATTTAATTTTCTTAAGGACCTATTAAATTAGGTATATTTTAACTTTATTCTAATTTAAAGTATATTTTTATATAAGTTATTTTAATTAGTTTATTATTTAATTATATTTAATCCTATATTTAATACTAGTTTTATTAGCTGCTTTATATTAGAATACTAAGCTAAATTACAACGCAATTCTATATTTAATGCTAGCATTAATTCTAGTTTAAATTAAAGACTTTTTTCTTTATTTATATATTCTACCCTAAAGGATAGGACATTTACTATTAAATTAAATAATAAATTAAGTTCCCTACTTTCTTACACTTACTATTATACTCTAAAGTATAAAGAGAAAAAATAGAAGAAATTAGCTAAAAAAGCTATTAAAAAGATTTGCTTTAGTAATTTTATATTTAAATCCTTAGAGATTTAGGTTATTTTTATAACCCTAAAAAAAGAAAAGGAGTTATATTTAACTATAACTTCTACGCTTACTTATATAGAATTAAGTAAATTTATATAGAATTAGGCCAGAACTATATTAAAAGATACTACTATTGCTGTTTAAGCTAAAGAGTATATTTAGTGTTTAAAAATAACACTAACTAGTTTAGAAATTATAGTAAAGAAGGGGCAATTTGCCTTCCTTTTTTCTATTTATAAAGATATTCCTAATAGTATAAAATATTATTATTATACTTTAGGTGTGACTTTTTGCTATAATATAAGTATTAGCATTAGATTTTATTAATAATTTCCTAATAATTTACTTAAATGCCTTAATTACTATTAGTATATTATAATAATTTTATTAATGCATATAAATTTATAAATAATTTAATGTATTCTATGAGTAATGAATTTATATTATTAGGGCAAAAAATATAGAAGCACTTCTATAATCTTTTTTCCTTATTTATGTAGTTTATTCTAAACTATTACTATAATAATAGTTTCTGCTTTAACTAAAAATAGTTAGAGGTAAGGAATTTAAAAAATGTTTTTTTTTTAATAATTCTAATTAAAGGTGGAATTATAGGTAAATATTAATAAATACAATAATAAAGTGACCGCTACTTAATTAGTCTACAAAAATTTATTTATAATACTTAAAAAAATAGTAAGTTTTCCTTCCCCTTTTAATTCTTAACTAATTTAGATAGAATAGTTAAGCGAAAATTAAGCTAAATTTTAGCATAATTAGTTGCTACATTTAGCTAGCACTAATTGTTATTTATAAATATATAGAATAATAGTCTTAATTTTTATTAAATTAATAGCTACTTTTAATAAGGATATAAAA
>SRPU01000372.1:0-20681 GCA_018360185.1 Claviceps lovelessii | reverse complement strand
TGATTTCAAAAAAAAAAAAAAGAAAAGAAAAGAAAAGAAAAGAAAGAAAGAAAAAAAAAAGAACAAAAGGACAAGGACAAACCAACGTTGGGAATGTGATTTATGTGGTTTGCGTAGGGTGTGATGCAGTGTTTTTTTGGAATTTGTTTTCTTGGGAATAGGAACGCACCGGCGTATGCGTGCCCTGGTTTTTGTGTTATTCTTGGTGATGTTGATTTGGGGCATCTTTTCTCTTTTTTCATTTTTTAGAAAAAAAATGAGAAGAAAAAAAATAGACCGCGAGAGAAGATACATAAGACAAGAACATGCTGTCCCATCACGCAGGTGTACAGGTCCAGAAGGCGTTTCGTCTGGACATGGTGGCTCTACTTTACCCCTTCTAATGCATATTTGACTCCTTTTTTTTTTTGTAATAAAAAAAAAATAGTGGTAGCTGAAAATGTGTGGTTGGAGCCAAGAGTCGTCTGGCTCGCTTCATTCCTCATCGTTGTTACGATCCTCCTTCTTCTCGGTAATGACTCTGCTCTTGTTGGCTTGTTCGCGGTCAATATCTTTGAATAGGAGGTCAAAAATGTCGCTGTACCATCCAACGGCGTGGCCTTCTATACCGTCTTTAATGTTCTGTTAGGGAAGAAAGAAAAAAGTGGTCTCAGGTTAGTCTATGACGCCAAATATGTTGGTTGAAACACAACAAGGGGTAACTGCGAAGGAGTCGCGTCTCTTATCCGCCAACTTACTTCAGGCAGCTCAAGCCAATCTGACATGTTGTCCTTGGGAAATATGACCGTCTTGCAGCCGGCTCGTCGAGCAGCGACCGTCTTCTCGCGTAGTCCGCCTATTCGCAGTACTTTGCCTGTCAGTGTGATTTCGCCCGTCATGGCCACTGTTGGGTCCACGGGTGCGTCTAGAGCCAGGGACAAGAGTGAGGTGGTCATGGTGACGCCGGCAGAGGGACCGTCCTTGGACACGGCGCCATCGGGGACGTGCAGATGCATTTTGGCCTTGTCAAAAAAGTCGTTGTCGGGAAATTGCTTCACCATGAACGCCTTGGCGAAGGAGTAGGCAATTGTCGTAGACTCCTTCATAACATTTTTCAGATTACCAGTAATCTCCAGGCCAGGTCTCGAGCTGGTGCGGAGCGGTGCTTGCAGGATGGACTCAATATACATGGCTGCGCCGCCCATTTGCGTCCAAGCCAGGCCCATCGAGACACCAGACGGGCTGACATCATAGAGGCGGTCCGATGTAAAAACGGGCGGACCAATGTAATCCACCAAATTATCTTTGCCAATCTCGATATCCACCGAGTCGGGAACGCGGAGAGCCTTGCGCGGTGTCTCGGCCGTCTCGCTCTCGGTCGCTGAGGTGGCAGCTCGCCCCTCATCTGACTTGGCAGCACCTTCGGCTTGTTCCAAAGCGGCTTTGCCCTCGTCAGCAAGCGCCTCGTTTTCCGGCAATACATCCTCTCCCAGATCCTGTACTATCTTCAATGCAGCTTTGCGGTACACCTTTTCGATTTGCTTCTTCAAGTTTCGCACACCAGACTCGCGACAATAGGACTTGTTAAGCTCTTCTATGGCCTCGTCGTTCAGATTCACTTTGGCATCCTTCAAGCCGGCTGCGTCCTTGGCCGTTGGTGCAAGGTACCGCTTTGCGATGGCTTTCTTCTCATCTGCCACATAACCCGAGAGTGTGATCAATTCCATGCGGTCCAAAAGTGGTCGCGGTATCGTATCCGTCATGTTGGCAGTGCAGACAAAGAGAACCTTGGACAGGTCAACGGGCACGTCCATGTAATGATCCAAGAATGAGCTATTTTGTTCGGGGTCGAGTAGCTCCAGCAGCGCTGAAGAAGGGTCTCCTTGATATCCGCGCCCAATCTTGTCCACCTCGTCAATCAGGATGAGAGGATTCTCGGTTTGGCATTTTTTCAGGGCCTGGATGATACGACCGGGCAAGGCACCGACATAGGTTCGTCGGTGGCCCTTGATCTCAGCCACATCTGTTAGGCCGCCGACACTGAACCGGTAGTATTCTCTGTTGAGAGCTCGAGCGATGGATTTTCCGATGCTCGTCTTGCCAACACCTGGAGGTCCGACAAAACATAAGATCTTGCCCTCCACCGTGCCCCGGAGCTTGCCGACGGCGATGAACTCCAAGATGCGATCTTTGACGTCCTTCAGACCGTAGTGATCTTCGTCCAGCACTTTCATGGCGTTGGGGATCCCAAAATTTTCCGCGCTTCTGCGGCCCCATGGAATCTGGGTCAGCCAGTCGAGATAGTTTCGCGTCACGTTGAACTCGGATGCTGCGGCTTCCAAATGGGCGAGCTTGTTAAGCTCCTCGTCAAAGACCTTGCGTACAGGCTCGGGCATGGCTAGCTTGTTGGCTTTTTCTTTGAAATTTTCCACAAGCTTGTCCTTGCCGTCAGACTCCAGGCCAAGCTCACGGCGAATGCCCTTCATCTGTTCCATGAGCCAATATTCTCGCTGTCTCTTGCTGATTTTGCTCTCCACATCCTTGGTAATCTTGGACTGGAGTTGAGCATTCATGAGTTCCTTCTTGAGAACTATGAGCGCTTTCTGCATCCTTTCCTCGACATTCATACACGCCAAAACTTCTTGCAGTTCATTCTGCTCCCCAGACGAAACGGCAGCGGCAAAATCTGCCAGCTTGCCGGGCTCTGAGGTGACATTACCCGTGGACTGGCTCATGGAAAATGTCGAAATCTGATCGCGAAATAGGTTGTTCATGGTTGCCACCTCTTTAAAGACGTTGACAATTTCGTTTGTGACGGCTCGAATAACGGGACTCTTGGAATCGTAGGGCTCGTCAGCAAGGTTTTCGACATTGACAAGACTGACGGGCCACTTCTTCAGCCAGGAGGTAGGCTCATATTTCTCTGCAACTTGGTCTGGCTTCTTCTCCACAGCACCTTCTTCAAAACTGGCCACCACATCTCCCTTCTTTTCTTGCGAGAACTCTCCTTCTGTTATTGTTGTTGCTGCTGCTGCTGCTGTTGTTGTAGCTTGTTGCGGTATTACGTCTGGCACCTCGGGCTCTTTTTTCGAATCGGTCTTCTCCGCGTCTGTCGTTCCTGGCGGCACCAAGCTGGAGAGCTTGATTCGGCGATGGGGATACAAGATGGCGGTTAGAGCCCCGTCCTGTCCATGAATAGGGAATGCACTCGTAATCTGGGCAAAGACACCAACATCATGAACATCTTCCATGTTGCGAATGATGTCTTCGTCCTCGTTTTCGTTCTTGAATAAGAAAGCGCCAACATATGGTTGCCCTCTCTTGATTGATTCTGTAATGGCCGTGGCGACATTCGGGTCTTTGATCGTGATGGCTTTGTAGAATCCTGGGAACAACGGTCTTCGAGCAATGGGAATGGCGAGAACTTGGGGGTATACATCAGGGACCACGGGCTTCTGCAAAGCCTTCTCGGCCGACTTCTTTCCCTTTTTGCCCCCTCCATCGGCGCCAGAGCCACCACCGTCACCACCTCCGGACCCCGAGCCACCAGTTGCTGAGCTGCCGGCGGCGCCACTGGACTTGCCATCCCGGGCTTTACCACTGCTACTATCTCCCTTGGTTGAAGGAGCCTCGGACACGTTCTCAGCTGTTGCTGTCGTCTCGGATTCCTTGTTCCGGTTTTGCAGATTGGCCTCGAGCTCCTCTTCCGACAATGGCTGCGTCATGGTCTCGGGCGACGAGTCGAAGAAATTGTCGGATTTCTTGCCATCCTTTTTAGCTAACCTCGCCGTCGTGGAGAAAGAGGCGCCCACGGAGCCCGGTAAGATGCGCGGCAAATTCGATCTGCACACATGTCGACCGTGGTGGCAACTTGGTGACAGCGCCCATCTCCTCGATATTATTGAAGAGGCATGAGTTCGAGACGCATGCGCAGCGGATCGTTCGAGCAGGAGACGCCCAGAAAGGCGGGATCGAGGAATCATGGTTGATTACTGTACGACACGCGCCTCCTTTCGAGTTACCACCAAGCTCGGACGAAGTAGGAGATGGCAAAAAAGTGGCCGATGTCGAAAGACAAAAGCTTTTTTTTTTTTTTTTTTTTTTTTTTTTTTTTTTTTTTTTTTTTTTTTTTTTTTTTTTTTTTTTTTTCGTGTGTCGTGCAACAGGAATAGGACGTGCTGAAGGTAGAATTTGCAAGCTGTGAGTCGATATGACTATCTTTAGCGTCTGACTCTGATTGTAGTGCTGGTGTTGGTGCTGGCTGTCAAAACAGCTTTGTTGCACGTTGCCCTACGGGCGAGAATGGATGATGCGAGATCGATTTGGTAATGACGGCCGACTCGAGGGCGACACCGGCCAACAGACTAGCTAGACTAGCAGATTGACTAGACATGGCAAGGACCCATGGGCCATGGGCCATTCATTGGTGCTGGGAGCTTCCATCGGCAGATCCCCGGCATCTGCTCGCGCCGCCTTCCATCACCAGACCCACTTGCAAGCTCACCAAGCTTGCTTGCCTGCCTGCTTGCCTGCTTGCTTCCGTATCTGCTTCTTCAACCTGGAAATACCCTGGAGGAATCGTCCACGACAACACTGACGGCAGGTGCCAAGAGCACGTGCGGGCTGCACCTCTGGAATCTTGGTGAAGCAAATTGAGGCCAAATCTTGAGCACTCCGCAATCTCTGAACCGGGCGGACGAGGATCCCAAAGGCAACCCACAATCGCCATATGCTTGTGGAGGAGGGCTCAGACGATTTCCTCGATACCTCCACAGGCAACCACCGCTTTGGCCCTTACTTCACCTTTCGCTTCCTTCATTCGAGCCACCCTGCCCTTTCTTTCTATCCCATAAACGTGTAATGTGGCAGCACCCTCAAACTCGCCCCTAGTACAACAAATCAACTACGTAAACCAACCCCCAATTCGCGTTTCCACACAAGCAACCATGGATTCCACACCTGGCAGCAAGGACAAAGTGACAGAGACGTTCTCGAGCTTGACCTTGGAGACAGCGAAAAGCAACGGCAAGCCAGTCAAGTCAAAAGCAAAATCAAAACCAGAGAAGAAGGTCGTTGATTCGTGGGAAGACGACGACGAGTCCTCGGATCCAGATGAGGAGCTTCGTGCACCGGTGGTGACAAGTCCTGTCGCGTCTTCTGCACCGCCTCCTGTACCCTTCGAAGCAACCTATGGATCTGTCCCAAGCTGGAACCATGCTACCAATGATGGCGCGACCTTATCTCGCCAAAGAGACTCCACCAAACGGCCAGAGAAGACGGATGCTGTCGCCCGTCGTATGATTGCTGCAAGTCTTGGATTGAAAGCCCCCAAACAAACGGAAGAGCAGAGGACTTATCAGAAATCTGTCCGAGAACAAGAGAAGAAGAAGCGTGAACAGGAAAAGCTAGAAGAGCAGAGAAGACGTGAAGAGTCAGAAATGGCCAAGGCTGCTGTCTGGGAGGACTGAGCGAAGTAGAGGAAGGGTGGATGGATATCACAGTGCCACGATCCGTACGTCCATATACATACTTGTAATTATGGACGAGTATGAGTCTATTTTGTTTCCGAAAAAAAAAAAAAAAACACGACAAGGCCATCACCTTTTCCGTTCATCATGAATCATGAACAAAGAAGCCCAGGTTTGAAGCTCAATCAGCATTCCCGCAGAGGAATCGTCTTCCCATTATGCATCAACACCAAGTCACCCAGACCGCCATGCCGAACAGACACTCCATACGCCTCCAGTCCCAACTCCTGCGCGCGCTGGTTCCAAAGCATCTGCGACACGATGCCGTCCCTTGAGCAACACATACACACCATCGGCCACTGACTCCTCCCCAAGGAGTCCCTCACGCCCTTGGTGGCCGAGTACTCACTCACCAGCAACCCCAGCACACCAGTTCCCCTCCAACCAACGGGTGCTCCGACAAAGGCGCCCTCGAGCTCACGAACATGGCGTGGCGCGAGGCGCTGACTGCCCGCTTTGCACTGTACCAGCACTCTCATCGACAGTGGTGAAGATACCGGGGCGGGGAGCGTCCAGGTTCCCACGAGATCGGTGCCTTTGTCGAACGAACCGCCGATGCGGCCGAGGTCAAAGCCATATCTGGATAGAGATCGGGCCACCGTATACTCGTAGTGAGTACCGACGTAGACTGTGGACGTTTCATCAAGGCCGGTCCTTTTGGCGTAGCAGACGAACGATGCAAGATCAGAGTGTTGAGGCGAGGGCGGATCGGGATGGCTGAGCTTGCCCCGTGGTTTGCCGCGTGAGCTCTGTTTGCGCGATCGGCTCGTGGTACTGAGTTGACGACATGATGTCAGTGATCCCACCCAGCCCCAGCCCCAGCCCCAGCCCCAGCTCCAGCTCCAGCACGCATGGACCAGCGGTGGAGAGGAAATCCGCAGAATGGCGCGGCTGGTTGAATACATGGCCGGATTCTTCTACATCTCAGAAAAAAAAAAGTGAACTCGCTCGGATCGGGGGCTGTGATAAAATTCTAGAATGTTCGGCGGTTCTTCTGATGTCGGTGAAAAACGGCGACCAAGCTCAAACTTTCCCGATTCGCCGCGAATGCATTTAACCGCATGTAATGCAGCTACCGGTGCCTGACCTCATGCTGCCCCACCAAAGGGTAGACCAGGCCGCATTACGTAACCTCGTCCAGGACCAAGAGCGCAAGCCAAACATCACACCACGAAGCCACCAAGAATCTCTCACGAAGCGACAACCCTCTCTTTCTTCAAAAGAAAGAGCGAAATCACAGAAAAAAAAAAAAGAAATGGGCACCATCCTCCTCCCTCACCTCGTCACGGCATGGCACGTCGACCAAGCCATCCTCAGCGAAGATAATCGCCTCGTGGTCATCCGCTTCGGCGACCCCAACAACAACCCAGACCTAGACATCATGGACGAGGTCCTCTCCAAAGTCGCTCCCCTGGTGCAAAAATGGGCCGTCATCTATGTCTGCGACATTTCAAAAGTGCCCGACTTCAACCACATGTATGGTATGTATACCGCCAGGTCCCAGCCCCTCACTGGATTCCGTGAAATGGTGCTCGCACGCATTATATCTATCAGTTGGAGACTTTTGCGACTCCTTTCTCGACTTGTCGTCCTGACAGACAAGCCGATCCATTTTCCCCCTTGGGAAAAAAAAGAAAGAAAGAAAGAAACAAGATAATTAACATACACACTTTCAAAACATAGAATTAAACTCCATCGAAGAGCCTTTCGCAGTCATGTTCTTCTTCCGCAACAAACACATCATGTGCGATTTCGGAACCGGCAACAACAACAAGATGAATTTCGTGGAGCGCAATCGCCAAGACGTGGTCAACATTCTCGAGGCGGTGTACCGGGGCGCGACCAAAGGAAAGGGTCAAGTGAATAGTCCAAAGGGTGATTAACCCCGAAACACATCCGTATTACCTGGATGGGATGGGGGCTAACATGGCGAGTTTGACAGATTATTCTACGCGACATCGATATTGATTTCGAGTCCTTTTTTTTCACCTTTTTCTTTTTCGTTTATTCCAGGTTTTGGAAAAATAAAAATGAAGATGCCGATGGAAGTCTCTTTTAATACTCCTCTTTTATGGATCGGGCGAGGCCCGAGAGATGGCCTCGTCAGAGAGGGCCATGATTGACCCCCGGTGTCGTCCGCGGTAAACCTCGTTGTTCAGTCACTGGATTTCTAGGCCGCAGCCATAAGAAAAGCGGCACTCGCCTGTTCCGACTCCCTCAGGACTGGCTTGAGCAGATCCTCTATCCGTACCTCCTTATCCACGGCCACTTAGCTGGTCAGTTCTCATCAGTTGTCCACTCAGCCGATTCGCTCTTCTCTGATGGCACTACACGAAAACCAATCCATCATGCCACCAGGGAACTCCCCTAAAAACCAACTACGACGGAAATGCCATGCACATGGACAATATTCTGTTTCCATGCAACTCAGACGCCCTGCCCTGACTGAAAACTCATAATGTGGCACCTTGTATGGACTTCAGAAGTCATCTTGGTCGAGTCAAGGGGGACAAGGAATGAGTGCCCGAGGTCTCAGCTAACCTTGAGTATGTACAGCGTGCTTTACGCGTAAAAAGGTGTCGTGGGAAGGGAATGGTGGTCTTTTTTTGCACGCCGTGGTTTGGTCTCTTCCACAAAGACATTCATATGTTAAGAATTGCCAATTTTTAGGAGTCTGAAATGAATAAACAAAAACATAGAATATATATATATATATACATTCATTTGTAAAAAAAAAAAAGAAAAAAAAAAGCCAAAAATAAATAAATTCAGAAAATCCAAAATAAATACGCCCGCCCGCTCGCTTTGCTAACTGACCTTGACTTGTGTAAAAAAACGCCCAAACACCGCTCTATGACCTACCTCTTTCCTTGCCTTGCCTTTTCTCCATTTCCAACGTCGATAGACGATTCTGCGTCCCGTTCTGTTTTTGTGTTCATGTTTCATGTTTTGCGTCGTGTGTGGACTTGATGTCCAAATTTCGAAAAGAGTGCAGATTGTCGCACAATGAATCCTGGAAGTCAACGCTGATGTGCACATATATCTTGAAAGTGCTAATGTCAACTTTCGTCTCCTCTTTGTAGTTGTTCCCGAACCCCAAATCTCTGTTGTTTTCCTCATCACTCATCACGTTTCCTAAACATGTTTTTAGGTGCGAGTTCCAGGGAAGCACTGCGACTCTTCGTCTTCTATCCTAACAAGCGTCTCCTGGACTCCTCAGATTGGAGTGAAAAGTCTTGGACGACATCCGGGGCGTCACATTCGGCAGAGTCGGTTGGCGGAGGCTGTCTTCGCGCGACCTGGTGGGTGTATAGTGCATGATGGGTCGAGGGCTGCTGAGATTGGGAGACTTGATATTGGCTCTCATTTGTGGTCGTTCGTCATCAGCATCAGAGAAGCCCCCGCCTCCAGAGGTGTATTCGTCATCAGACCCGGCTTCTCCCGCTCCCATCATGGGAGAGTGATATGCGGCCATTGCGGAGGGAGAGGTAATAGATCTGGAATGAAGAGGCGGCCGGAAGGACATGCCAGCGGTGAAGGCGCCGGGGTTCATGGTATTGGCCGCCATGTCTCGTGAGATGCCCATGGGCCGATCTACGAATCCATTCTGGAAGGCGTTGGTGCTAGACGCCTCGTGGAGGATTGGTAGTATCTGCTCATCATAGAATTCCGTTGCTGTGTCGAATGACTCGGGAGAAAACTCCGTCACTGTACGTGAAGATCGCCCGTCGTCGTCAGTAGTTGGGCTGGGAGCCTCGTCAAAGAAATCGTCAAGACTGTCGAGCTTTGTGACCAAATCCCCCACCAGACCGTCGACACGACCATCGTCGGAGAGCATGGTGTCTGCCCTCTCTTCCCCATCAAAGTATCCGTACGGGAAGTCGTCTTCGTGAAACTCCATCCCTGTCGTTGGGGTGGCTTCCATTGACGATCCCTCCGTGCTTTGGCACATGTAGAATGCAGCATGAATGTTGGCCCGTGTTGATTCCGTCTTGCTTGCCGGAACAGGAATGGCCCATCCAGAGGCCTCCGGTATGCCAAACAGACTTTGAGTGCGCTCGTATTCTTTGCGCACCGCCTTTGAAGTCAGTCGCGTCATGCTCATTCTGAGGTGGTGTTTGTCCATATGGCTGCCTGACATGGTCATGATGTTATCCAAAACTTCCAAGGCGTTCATGCAGAACTCTGTTTGAAGCAGACGCAACAGTGGCGAAATCAGGTCGGACCCGTGACCTGCAAGCTCGGGATTGCGCATGTCGACCTGTGGGATGGCGACACACAGAATGCGCATGGTCTGGATCTTGACCCACGATATCGAGTTGGTGAGCAGACCGATCAGGAAGGTGATCATCTTGAACTCGTACTGCGGCAAGAAATGTTCTTTGAGTGCCGTGAACAAATGGTTTATAAATTCCGAACCGTCCTGCTGCTTGCCAGAGGTAAAATCATCGAGGACTAGCCCGATGGATGCGAGACCCAATTTGTCCGCTTCAGACAAGAGTGCCCTGGCAGTTCTCAAGGTTTCTTCTGCGATGGTGCCGTCCGACAACCCGTGCACGAAACGGGGAAAGTTGGCTAGCAACGCAAAAAACAGGCGACTGTCATCTCCTATCAGGGGATCCGCCGGAAGCTTGACCAATCTGTCCAACGTGTTCAGCGTTGCTTGCCAGCACAACGATGACCGGAGACCTTTGTACAGGAGCGGCTGCACGCCATCAAACTCGCCGTCCCATCGGTCGGGCTGGCCGTCAGCAATAACCCTTCGAATGTTGGGCGACCTAAAATCAAGCTTGTCGACGAGCTCAGTCAGCATTTCTGTAGCCTCCAGAAACTCTCTCTCATTGATGGATTCCAAGCAGGCACATGTCGTCCAAAAGAGCTGGGGAAATGAGAGAAGTTTTTCCGAGTCGAGCTTCATCAGCACAGTCTTCAAAGTCGTCAGGATCTCCATCGAAAAGGATTGAATTTCCGGATCCTCATCCGCAATGGTGTTTGATAGCCTGGCCAACATATCACCAAGCATGTACTGGTCAATCGAGGTGATAACACATCGAAATATCTGAAATGATCGACACGCCAGATGTCGTACCGGGCAAGACGTGGCCCAAGTCAGAGACAGACGCCCCCACTGCTCTTTGATGGCCGGAAAAGTGACTTGGAAAGTCTTGACAACTTGTGTAGTCAAATACTCCATGCTCGGGGGAACCTTGTTCTCACGATCTTCCACTTTACCATTGCTGTCTTCATATCCCCAGACGACGGTGCGGTCGTGGCGCCGCATCGCGTCTACCAGTTCCTGGATAGATTCTTTGGCAAGTCCACCCGAAACATCATCCATGCGTGAAATAACGAGTTCGTGAATCATGTGGACGAGCATCTCCCTCGCCTGCTCCTGCACAAGAGGCGTGTAGTGATCCCAAAGCACTGTGACCACTTGAAGCAGAACAGGAACATTGTCAGGCGTGAGGTGGACGGGCGAGACCATCAAGTCCACGAGTAGGATGAGTGATAGCTGGCCAAGTGAGAATCCTGCCTGTTTTGTGCCGACGGGCAAAGCCTCGTTGAGGTCGGCACAATACGGAAAGTGATGAATGTCCAAAGGTGGTGGAATGGACTCTCTCTTCTCATTCGGCACCATGGCCTTGGGATTGATCTGCATGAGCAGGAATTCTACGACCTTGATTCCAGGCGTGCTATTCGTGGTAGATAAGAATACTACAATCTGCTTCGCATATTCCACAAAGTTCTGTTCACGACGCTCCAAGCATAGTTGCATGATAAAATCCAAAATCAGGCGAACATTTCCGGCATGTGGCCCAGTCGCAAGTGCCTGCCAAAGAGCTTGGACTTCGTTGTGCAAGACACCGCCAGATTTAATCGTCAGCTCAAGAAGATTGGCCAATACAACATGCGACTGGGCCGTGGGACCGCCATTGGGATCAAGTTTAAGCTCCATCGTCTGTATCCATGGCAAGATGACGGCGACCATGTTCCTCTGCGCGATAGGTTGGAGATCTTTAAAGTAGTACGTGTATTCGGAGAAGATAAAGAAAGCTTGCTCGGCATACTGCTTGGACAGACGCTTGGATATCTCGAACTGAGCCAGCTTGTACACTGCTTGAGTCTTATCGGATATGCTGATGTCGAAGTCCTGGATTTTGGAGTTGCGCTGTTGCTGATGCTCTAGGAAGCGAAGAATTGTGGATGACTTGAATCGTATGTCGCTTTGCTCGTTCCCGAGCATGAACAGACAGAGAGCCAGCAACTTCCAGAACGGGCACGGATAATTTGGATACTGCGGCAAAACCTCCACAATCACGGAAAAATAGCTCTCTAGCACTTTTGGCACCTCTGATAAGTAGCAGCGTGCAATGCAGTGTTCCAGGAGGTACGGGTACTCTTGGTTGCGGGACACGAGATTTTTGAGGCCCCGTTGGCCAATGACGTTCATCTTATCGCTTCCAGAATTGAAGATTGCTTCCAGCCAGGTCAGCATGCGGCGGACGTCGAACTGCAGAGTAACTCCACTCTCTGTGGTAATGCTAACGGGACCAGCACAAAGAGCAGCCATGGCGCTCAGCGCGGCGGTTCGCAGGTTTCGCTTCTCAATCTCCATCGCCGCTGTGGCTATCCCGCGCTCGCCCAAGGACTGCTGGTCAATAAGAGACTGCCGCATGGTATCCTCCCGAGCTCGAATCTGATTTTGGTTTGGGGAGAAGCCGCACCAGTCTTCCATCAAGGAGAAGGCGGATTTGCGTGATTCAAATGTCATCCATCGAGACGGGTCATCGGTTCGGTTTATACCTTCGAACAAGGCTTCCATAAGCCCGCAATAGTAGCGGCGGAGTTTCTGAAACTCCCAATCCATCTGAACCTCTCCATCCATCAGGAACAACTTGAGATCCTTGGCGTATGATGTCAGCGTGTGAAGGAAGAAGTCGGATTCGTATACAAGAGGATCTTCAAGGAAATGTGACGTTAATTTGAACACGTGCGTGATTTCCGTCCGCAGCAGATCCATTTTGCGATTTCGACGCGGGCTGCTATTCGTCCGTTGGTGAATTCTTGCGCGAGCCTCATCATTGCATCGTGATACCTGCCCTTGTAGTTCCTCAAGAAGCGTCCGATATATGTCTATATTGATACAGCCCATTGAGACGACGATGGCCTCACGCACGGACACTGATGATACCGAAAGAAGTGGAATTAAATACTTAAACAGCGTTCTGGCTGTCACAATCTTGTCCAGCGGTTCAAGTTTGGATTTTGACTGCGTTTGTTGGATGTCTGGCACCACGGCAGAAGGAGCAGGCCCAGAGTCGGTAAAAGTTGCGCAGGCAAATATGAGGTATAGCTTCCATTGTTCGACCGTGACCTCGGGTTGCTGCGTTGGCGAACGACTCACCGTTCGCCCGCTTGCATCAGGATTGTAGAACAGCCCCCTGGTCGGTTCAGACATGTATACTATAGGTTTGTACATTTGCAGTATCCGGTTACAGATGAGATCGCGACAGATGGTCACGGCGAAGGGGCACTTGATATATGCAAGGGCGATGAGATTGGGGAAGATCTTGAACCACAACGTCGAGTCGTAGGAGACGTCGCTTGTGCACAGCTCAATAACTGCACCTTTGCTGTTGGCATTTTGCAGCCCACGCTGCAATCTGCTGCGCTCCGCAACTGAAAGTTGTTCGTCGTCAAAATGCATGATTCGGTTCGACTCGCCTTCAATGATATCGATCAGACGCGCCTGGTCCTCTATCCTCGTCGCCGTTTTGGAGAGTACCTCGTCAAAATCCATGATGAGGCGCAAGACTGTGATGGCAAAGTGCCTCACCCTTCGGGACTGCGAACACAGGAAGAAGAGACCATAGGCTTCAGCTTGATCGACCTCAGCCCACCCACTCGACAAATCCAGCTCCTTGGCCTTTTTGGCAGTCTCGGTAGCATCAAAATTCTCGTTTTCCACTTCTCGTGACTTGTGTCTGATCTCTTCAAGCCATATATGCAGTAATTCAACGTATAAACGAAGAGTATTCTCAATATGCCCAGGTCCAAGGAGTCCGCCATCAGTCATTGTCGAGTACCGACCATCGAAATCAAAGATGAACCTAGAGAAGCCTACTGCAACTTTTTTTGCGTGAGATTGTCTGGCTATCGCTCTTAATGAACAGGCTGATGACTCGGCAATGTTGGACTGAACATGGGCCGTACCCGTACATAGCAAGTTAATTAAGGGGGTGAATGAGATGTCGACAGGTAAGCATCTTGGGAGAGCTTGGACAGCCACATGTAGAAGTTCGTAAAAGGCCTGTTTCTGGTCCGAGGCATTCGATGGCTCATCGCGTCTTGAGAAGGAAAAATTCTCTGTGATTGGGGTTTTGGGCCCAGGACTATTAAACTTCTCGTCTAACGCAGCCTGTCCCCCAAAGGTATTGTCACAGACAATGGTGATTTGACCCAAGATTTGACAGAATTTAAGATAGTATTCGCGTGCTCCATCACTTAGGACATGGGTCAACACTGGCCGTGAAACTGACTCCTTTTTCGATCTAGAGGCTGAGTTTAACGACGGGCCATCCGAGGGCACGGTGAGTATTGGAGAAGAGTTGAACCACCTGTCGCCGGAAGGAGGTGAATCGGGACACCTTGGAAAAGCTGGGCGTCCCTGTTCCCCCTTTTCAAGATCAGACATGATGCATAGAAATGCGCGGATCCCGACTACGATCCTGTCCGGATCCAGCTGCTCAACTCGCAGCTCCTTGTCTGTCGTGAAGAGCTCGGCATTAATCAAGGGGAAAATAATGGTTCGGAAACAGTACTCTGGATATTTGAAACCAATAAATCTAATTATCTGGATGAGTGGGTCAGTCACTGCAACATCCGAAGCAATGATACTTCGCTTGGCGCTCGGCAGAATCAGCCGGATCACGTCGTCCAGCTTGCGAGCAGAGGTTTGAAAGCCTTCACTCGTTCGGTACAAATATGTCCAGACGAGTCTCGAAATGACTTGCAGGCAGAGAGGCTTTGTGAGACGATCCTTGACTCTGTTCTGCACAGAAAGAACTAGTTGCAGCCACTGAGAGCTGAAGCTCTCGGGCGAGGAGACACAAAGCAGGGTTGCCGTCAACGGAAAGGCGACGCTCCAGTGGCGTGGCTTGACGAACATTTGTGCCAGCCGATCTCTAATTGCGACGACAACTTCGGACCATCTGGGATGCATGAGGTGGCTGTTGCTGGCATTGGCGGCGATTGGCCGCAGTAGCATGTCAATAACTTGGCAAAACGCAACCTTGACTCGATGTCCATGTGATTTACTGAAAAGGCGACCCAGCGAGACCAGAAATTCGCACGACATCTCCCAAGCGGATTCGGGAGATATCTTTACTTTGAGGTGCTTCATGCCACCGAGAACAAGCTCAATTTTGCCCTCGACTTCGCGAGCAGCGGATGATGTCGGACTCTTGACTGACCTCTCCTGCAAAGAGCTATCAAGGTCCTCGATAAATCTTCGTGAGACTCCTGGAAAGTTGATGCCACTCATGTAACCCAGCAACTTGGCAAACAGATTCCAGTTTGAAAGTTTCAGAGGTGAAGACAAAAGTTGTTCGCTATCTGCAATCTTCAGCTGGCCAAAGATGATGCTTTCGAGTTTGTCTTCCATTTCCGGCGTGATGGAGGCGAGTTTGCTTTGACGAATGATCTCGAGAAGTACCCGGCACAGGATGTAAATGGAGACGGTTGATCGACGCTCCTGATGAGCCACAAATTCCTGCTTTGTAGACATTGTCATTGAATTGGGATTGGTAGGATCATTTCCCCCGGCCACTTGACCGGGGGGCACTGGCTCGGTGTTTCTGCGTAATAGAGGACCGCCGGGCTGAGTTCCTCGCGTTTGTTGCAATTGGGCTCGGGCTTCGTTGGCTGCATCGCTTTTGCTTTTCCTCCACAGCATCATCGAATCAATCAGTGCCTTGGGTTTTGGGCTGGCGATGTGTCCTAAAGCCACAATGAGCTGATCGAAAGTTGGATCAACCCCAGGACCGCATATTCGCTCGATTTGAGGCTCAGGGTCGAAGGGGACGGTGATACATTCGGTCAGCTTCTCCTCTGCTTGTGCGATGAACTGTGCAGTCGTTAGCAAAAGCCCAAAGGCTTGGATTGTGTTATTTTCCCCTCCCCCCCTCCTCTTATTTATATAAAAAAAAGAAAGAAAAAGAAAACACCCAAAAAAGAAATCCCAGCTCACACATACCGATGTAAAAAGCACGTGCAGAGCATATTCTCCAACTGTTTTCTGGTCGTCCTTACGCGCACGAGAGTGAGATTGATGAGTTGGATGTTCTCGCCTTGATTTGCTGTGCATCCTCTCTATTCTTCTCTGAGCTGACCCCGCATAGGAACCATCGGCCGCTGAAACAGACCTTTCCATGGGCATGGCACCCAATGGGCTCGGTGTCGGTCCAGCCAGAGAAGTTCCCGGCCTAGAAGGCAAATTGACCTCCATGTCCAGTCGTGTTATGGCCGACTGCAGGTCGGATCTGTCAAGTCCCACACCGGCCGCAGCGATTATCTGCGGGCTCAGAGGGCTATTGGACATGCTTGACTGACTACCGTTTCTTGAGTGCTGTATGCCATGGACTATAGAGGTCTGCCGATGATGTCCATACACGGCCGGTTTGGAGTATTCTAGTGAACGCTCAACAGCAGCAGGTAGACCTTGTCGTGCGGGACCTCCATGCAGACGAGGCGAATTTATGATGGACGGTGAGTGGATCGTCTTGTCGGCCGATGAGCCTCTTGAATGTGGCAGATGTCGCGACGGGGTTGTGATGGCACTTGGGTGGATGGTCTGGTCCCAGAACTGTTCACGATCGGGTTCGTCTTCATATCTCGTCCCAAGCCGTGGCGTTTGCTTCAAAGGCTCCGGCGGGTTGTCCGAAAGAACCTGAGATGGGGCTGTAAAGTATCTAGTCAGCAACGAGTCCGGGTCCGATGTAGTGAAGGGACAGCCGAGATGGAAGAGGAGAAGGGGGGGGGGGGGGGGGAGTGTAAGGGTTGGACGTCTGGTGATTTCTCGTACGAGGGTGGCCGACCGGAATGACCACCACCAACCCAGCCAGCCGGCTTTCAATGAGCCGAACGCAGGACAAGGGGACTTGGACAAGGAAAAAAAAAAACTCACACATGGCGAAGCGGACCGCCGCCCAAGCTCAATATCTGGTATGCGAGGCCAGAAGGGCATGACAGCATGAGATAAGATAAAGCAGGACACGATGGGATACTTGCAGGCGACCCGCGAATAATGTCGCGAGCAACGATTTGAACAAGGCTAGAAACCGAGGCGAGCTCGATGCTCCTGGTCAATACTAGATAGACAATCACGGCCCACTAAGACGAACCGGACGGGCCAGCCTGGTCAGGCGGCTGGTCAGGCACACCGGTGACTGTGCAATTCAGCCATCAAATCGAGCCTGCTTACCGGCGGGCCACCACCCGTAAGCCCCAACACGAGCCATTGCCGAGGACTGACCGCTCTGCTTAGTCATGATTGGCAGGCAGGCAGGCAGGGGAGCGTGGAGCGTGGTAGGATTGATGTGAATCAACGAATCAACAACACAAACTCCCTTCCAACTGTCGGCCCACTAGGAAGGGAGACGCGACTTTGGAGACCCAGAAAGGCCCCCATGTGTTGGCTGAGTGCATGCATGGTTCGTTTGCATGTGAACAAAACATGGCCCTGTCCTACTGGGCAATCCCCTGTCCAGCTCCAGCCGCTCTTCCACTTCCACCGTCGCACTTCTGATGGAATTTAGCTGTCAAGACGCACCGGTATACGGAGTCTGGCTTGTCTGATCAAGGCGGCTGAGGAACTGGGGCTCGTAGCAAGGTACAACGGGTTCGGGGAATTTCCGAACATTTCGCCAGAAAAAATCTGGTGTAAACCGTTTCAGAAATACCAACGACCCACTGTACCTAGTACGTAAGCCAAAAGTAAAATAAATAGAATAAAATAAGAATAAGAATAAATTACCAAGTACCATGAGGTGCTCGCAGGCGGACGGACTCGTCGGGGAAATATTCAATGAGCATTGACCACAAAACAGGTGGCGGCAGGATCCGCAGCCAGCGGCAGCCAGCTGCGGCCAGCTGGCAGCAAGCCGCCACCCCAGCCAGCAATCATCAGGCCCGCCCCACACTCTGGCACTCTGGCACTCTGGTCGGCAATTAATTCAATGTTCGCCCCGCCGGAATTTCTTTCCCCTTCTAGATGGCCCGTGGGCCGACATCATCAGCCGGCTTTGCTTTTCCCCATTGCCTTTCCACCCCATCACCTGATCTGGTGCTCATTCCCGCATCCCGCATCCCGTCCGCCGTCCGCCCTTTGCCGCTATTCGCCTGGCTAGGTGCATTTTGTGTCGTCCATCATGGCCGAGTTAGATACGCTTGACATTGTCGTCCTCGGAGTCATCCTCCTGGGGACGCTGGCATACTTCTCCAAGGGCACGCTATGGGGCGTCACCAAGGACCCCTACGCCACCACTCTTACCAGCGTCAATGGCGCAAAGGCTGGACGCTCCAGGAACATCATCGAAAAGATGGAGGAATCCGGCAAAAACTGCGTCATCTTCTACGGATCTCAGACGGGGACGGCCGAAGATTATGCTTCGCGTCTGGCCAAGGAGGGCAAGAGCCGCTTTGGTCTCGAGACCATGGTTGCCGATCTGGAAGAGTACGACTACGACAATCTCGATACCATGCCCGGTGACAAGGTCGCCATGTTCATCCTTGCGACCTATGGTGAGGGTGAACCTACCGACAACGCCGTCGAATTCTACGAGTTCATCACTGGCGACGATGTCAGCTTCTCCGAGGGTGGCGACACTCCTCTGCAGAATCTCAACTACGTCGCCTTCGGCCTGGGCAACAACACGTACGAGCACTACAACTCCATGGTTCGCAACGTGGACAAGGCTCTGACAAAGCTCGGCGCTCATCGAATTGGCGAGGCTGGGGAAGGGGACGATGGCGCTGGCACCATGGAGGAGGATTTCCTGGCCTGGAAGGACCCCATGTGGGTTGCGCTGGCTGACAAGTTGGGTCTGGAGGAGCGTGAGGCCGTTTACGAACCTACTTTCGGTATTGTTGATCGTGAGAATCTCACCCCCGAATCTCCCC
Organism: Claviceps lovelessii; assembly: GCA_018360185.1. NCBI lineage: Eukaryota > Fungi > Ascomycota > Sordariomycetes > Hypocreales > Clavicipitaceae > Claviceps > Claviceps lovelessii. The sequence continues at coordinate 1,995 of SRPU01000372.1, read as the reverse complement.
AAGTGTACCTCGGGGAGCCGAACAAAATGCACCTCGAGGGCACAGCCAGGGGTCCATTCAACTCGCATAACCCCTACATTGCCCCGATCGTCGAATCGCGAGAACTCTTCTCCATCAAGGACCGGAACTGCATCCATATGGAAATCGATATCAGTGGCTCGAATCTGACTTACCAGACTGGTGATCATGTCGCAATCTGGCCCACCAACCCAGGTGAAGAAGTCGACCGCTTTTTGGACATTATTGGGCTGAAGGAGAAGCGGAGCAACGTCATCAGTGTCAAGCCTCTGGAGCCGACGGCCAAGGTCCCCTTTCCGACCCCGACTACTTACGACGCTATTGTGCGATACCACCTCGAGATCTGTGGGCCCGTCTCTCGTCAATTCGCCGCAACGCTGGCCGCCTTTTCTCCTGACGAAGAGGTCAAGGCCGAGATGACGCGTCTGGGCAGTGATAAAGAGTACTTCCACGAAAGGACTGGACCTCATTTCTACAACATTGCTCGCTTCCTGGAAGCTGCTGGCAAGGGACAGAAATGGACCAACATTCCCTTTTCGGCATTCATTGAAGGTCTCACGAAGCTCCAGCCCCGCTACTATTCCATCTCCTCGTCGTCCCTTGTTCAGCCCAAGAAAATCTCTCTTACCGCTGTGGTCGAGTCGCAAGTGGTTCCCGGTAGAGAGGAACCTTTCCGCGGCGTGGCAACCAACTATCTGTTCGCCCTCAAACAGAAGCAAAATGGGGACCCCAATCCGTCGTCCTTTGGCAAGACCTATGCTCTCGACGGACCTCGCAACAAGTTTGATGGGATTCATGTTCCTGTGCATGTTCGTCACTCCAACTTCAAGCTGCCTTCGGATCCTGGCAAGCCCATTATTCTGGTTGGTCCTGGTACTGGTGTCGCTCCCTTTCGCGGTTTCATCCAAGAGCGAGCGAAGCAGGTTCAGGATGGGGCGAGTGTCGGCAAGACGATGCTCTTTTTCGGTTGCAGAAAAAGGTCCGAGGATTTCATGTACGAGTCTGAATTCGAGGTAAGGGGCTTATAAACTAAATGAGACGAATTATGGCGTCTCTCTCCTCTTTTTCTCATGCCCCCCCCCCCCCCCCCCCCTTTCCTTCGCGGAGCAAACATTCACTGATGATGAAACCATTCTCACGAAATTCAACAAAACAGGAATACAAGAAGATTTTGGGCGACAAGCTCGAAATCGTTACCGCCTTTTCAAGAGAGGGTCCCCAGAAAGTCTACGTCCAGCACCGCCTGAAGGAGCGTTCCAAAGAGGTCGGCGAGCTACTCTCCCAGAAGGCCTACTTTTACGTATGCGGTGACGCAGCACACATGGCCCGAGAGGTGAATACCGTTCTGGCCCAAATTATCGCCGAGTCACGTGGCGTGCCCGAGGCCAAGGGCGAAGAAATTGTGAAGAATATGAGAGCGGCCAATCAATACCAGGTATGTTTTCCAGTCCAAGTTGGCTTAGATGGCCTCTGCTCTATCAGATTCTTAGCTCGGCTCGGTTCGGCTCTAACCACTTTTTTAATATTTTTACAGGAGGATGTATGGTCTTGAGCGATGCAGCGCATAATCCAAATCTTTCATCAAAAACAAAACAAAACACGTTCAAAGGCACGGTATTTGCAACAAGTCAAGCCGGCCATCTGCATAAGATGAAATTAGCATGACGGCGTTTTTTTAAAGTTTTTGGGCACTCCTAGCCTCGACCTCCTTCGTCGTTTTCATTCATAATGGACTTGTGCGTTCTCGTCGTTTCGTCTGAAATGGTCTCGTGCGTCACTCGTCCCCTGTCCTTTGTTCCCAATGGCATAGATTTCTCTCGGCATGCAGATTTGTACCAGGCGCAGAAAGCGGATGACATTTGAGATGGGTGTGCTGCTTGTTTTTTTTTTTTTGGTCATTGGCCTTTTAGATATATGGCATTCTTAGAGATGGTTTCAATTTAACATGTTTCAGACGTGGCCTTTTTCTACCCGCAC
>SRPU01000371.1:0-20735 GCA_018360185.1 Claviceps lovelessii | reverse complement strand
CTTTAGTACTATAGCTAGTATAAGTTTAGTTATTTTATTATATTTAACTATAAGGTAATTTAATATTTACTTATATATAGGTAGTAGTATAGAAGTAACTTAAGGTACTATTAATATAAAGCTACCTTAATTTATAAATAAGTAATAGTAACTTTATATAAAGCTATAGTTTTTACTATTAATATTTATTAGTATTGCCTTATTTACTATACCTATACTCTAGTACTAATATACTATTAAAAATAGAGGTAAATAAATATAGTAATTCTTTTTCTATACTTTTTAAGAGGTTTAGACTTAATTCTATATTGCTACTACAGTGCAGGCGAATTTGCAAAAAGTTATAAAATTTATATATATAGTATAGTACTATAGTAATATTATATTATTACTTTAGCTAAATATATTAGTAGCTTTTGATACTATTTACTATAAGTAGCTTATTTATACTTTTATTATTACTAGTATTTTTACTTAAATTATAGTATAAACCTACTTTTTTACTATTAAGTATATTACTTACCTTTTTTTTAATAATAAAACTACTAGCTTTTTATATATAACTATTAAAGTATTATAAGGGTTCTTTATTTTCTTTATTTTTTTCTTACTTTATATTATATTATTATATATTAAGCTTTTAGCTATATAGTTTATATTAATTATAGGCTTCTTTAATAATATAAATACTTTAATATATAGTTATATAGTAAAGAAAATATAAAACTACTATAAAGCTATATAAGTAATTTATTAAAAGTAGTTTTAAAAATTAAGCTTTAAGTTTAATTTAAAAAAAAGTAAACTTATATACTTTATAAAATATTATATTATAATTATAACTTTAGTTTAACTTAATACTAATATAATATAGCTAATATAATTTACCTACTTTTTAGAAGTTTAAATTTATTAAAAACTATAATAAAAGGTATATTAAAGTTAGGTTAAGTTAAAATTAATATAGTAGTAGCTTATACTTATATTATTAATAGTATTAATAGAGAGTTACTTACTATAAAATATATACTTATTATACATATAAGTAATTTAAAGTATTATTACTTATAGTATAAAATTATACTATATTTTTATAATAATTAATAATAAGGTAAAGGGGATAGCTAAGGTATTGATTTTAAAGTAAACTAAGTATTTAAAAATAGTTATTAAAGCTTTTAAGGCTATATTATAAGCTTTTATTAAAATTAAGTTAGCTATAGCTTTAATTAATCTTTACCTTAACTATTATTTACTTTATTTTTATTATTAAATTAAAGCTAATAATATAGCTAATTAAATTTAAAATACTTATATTATAATAATAGCCTAACTTTATTATAAACTAATATACTATAGATATAAATACTCCTTAAATTTTAATAATTATTTAAACTATATATTATTTTTAAATTAGCTTTATAATTATTTTTTAAAACTAATTTTAGCTAAGGTACTTACTTTAAAGTAAAAAGACTATTAATATAAAAAGAGAGCTACTATATAAATATACTAAACCTAGGTTAAATATATAGTAATAAAGCTTAACCTTAACTTTACTTTTACTATTAAAGTAGTTTATATTTACTTTAGCCTTATTAAGTATAAATTTATAATACTTATTTAAATATATATAAAATAAATTAAGCTTAATGCCCTTTTTTATAACTATTATATTTTTAAGGTAGATTTATTAATATATAGCTACTAAATTAATATTAAAGACTATTACTATATTTTACTTTTTTATAAAAACTTTAATTATTATTACTTTATTAATATAAGTATACTATTAGTATATAATTAATATAAGGTTAAAAAGGCCTTAAAAAGCAATAAACTAGCTACTATACTTATAAAATAGCTTATTTTAACTAAATATATTCCTTAGTTTAGGCTTACTTATACTTTATAATAATAATAAACTAAGGATATTAAAAACTTAATATATTAAAGTACTTAGGGTAGTGTAAAGGTAGGAGTAGTAAGAAGCTATAAAGGTATTATAGTTAGTATAAAATAATTTAATATATAAATTATATTAAATAAAAAATAATAAATAATAGTAAAATATTATAGGTATAGTATATTTATACTAGCCCTAGCCTTACTTTTTTTTAGCTTTTTTATTAACCTTTCCCTTCCTCTCCCCCTTATTTTTTATTACTTTTTTCTCTCCTTTTTTTTTAGTATAGCCTTATATTATAATTAGGCTAAGCTTATAGATTTTTTATAGAATATTATTATATTCCTTTAGTATATTAGTAATATAGTAAGCTTATAGTAATATCTTACCCTTAACTAAAATTAAGGCTAAAATTACTATAGTACTATTAAGTAACTATATTATTATTATAGTAGCTATCTCTACCTTCTTTATAAGTTATTATACCTTTTTTTAAATAATATTATACTCCTTAGCTTATTTTTAAGTTAGTACTATACTAATACTATAATAGTATTATAATAATACTACTATATACTTATATTAATATACTTTTTAAAAATATAAAGGTTTTATATATTTATTACTTATTTAATAGTCTTTTAGTATAAGGTAATATTTTAGTTTAGCTATGATACTAATTAGCTATTAATATATTACTAATATAGCTAATATATAAAATACTTACTTTTAAATAAGTTTTTTTAGCTTTTATATACTTAAAGTATATATTATTAATATTTATATAAGTTAGAGATAGTAATAGTATAAGTATAAGGGAAGTACTTGTTATGGACTGGCCTAGAGGCTACTGCAATTTAGCGTTAATAGAAGGTATTATTACTCTTAAGGAGAAAGAAAAGGGAGAGAGAAATCTCCTATAATCTCCTACTCTATTTATTTATAAGTACCCTAAGTAGGCCTACTTAGGGCTAGTAGGGTATATACCTAGTAATTATTATTCCTCTATAGTATAGCCTTCTTTACTCCTCTAAGGGTCTAAGCTTTTAGCTTAAATTTATTATATAGCCCTTTACTTATTTATATAGTTATTTTAATTAAATATTAAAATAGCTTCTATTATATACCTTAGTTAATAATATCTACCTACTAGGTAATAGCCTTATTAGTATTATATATTCTAGTAATATACGCTATAGGTATATCCTTACTTATATATATATATTTAATATATTATTATAGTGTATATATTATTATTATAATAGGTCTGCCTTTACCTTAATATTTATTTAGCCTATTGCCTTATAGACACCCTATAAGTAGCTAGGTATGCTTATTCTTTAGCTAGCTAGTAGTTACTATATTTATTATTATTAATATTTTATTAGAAACCTAATAGAATTAATTAAAAAGCCTATTATTTATACTATATATAAGTTCCTTTCCTTTTTATTTTACCTACTTCTATATTCTTTTTCTTTTTATATATACTTACCTAAAATTCTTTATTATATATAACTATATTCTTACTACCTCCCTTCTAGTATCTATATACTATTTAAATATTATTCTATTTATATACCTATTAACTCTATTCTTTAATTATTTTAGCTTCTCTTACTATATTAATAAAGCTATTACTATACCTTTATCTCTAAAACTATATAGCTTTTATACTCCCTCCTTTTAAAACTATTATAAAAGCTAATATTCTTTAAGAAATATTATATTTACTATTATTAGTATATCCCTACCCCCCCCTTTACCTTCTTTACCCTATTTAGGTAAGTATATAGTAGAAGGTAATTTAAATAAAGAAATATTTAATATTGCTTAGTATAAATCTAAGGAGTATCCCTACTTACTATACTAAAATAATACTATATATAGCTAGTTTTAGTACTACTATATAGCTAAGTAGAGATTTTATTATACTTATTACTATAAAAAAACAGTATATTTAAGAGTTATATCTTTATACTATTAATTCTAATCTTTACTATACTTTTTAAAAAGTAGTATTTATTATTAATTAAAGTATAGCCTTTTAGGCCCTACCTAATAGCTATAAAAAGCTTATATTAATATAATTCTTTAGGTAGCTTATAAATATATTTTATAATATTTATAATACTACTTAGAAGTATTTTATAGCTATATTTATTCTACCTAGTAGCCTAGTCTCTTCTTTAGCTAGCCCCTTAACCCTTTACTTTATATTTTATATTATTATAGCCCCTTTTTATTTAGGTATAATCTTTAGCCTATTCTTTATATACACTACTATCCTTATTAGTGTTAGTATAGTATAGAATCTAAGGGCTATTACTTAAAATCTTAAGGTAGCTACTTAGTTTATTATATTCTTATCCCCTCTAGCCTTAGCCTATATTTATAATATATTTTAAACTTCTTTATAACTTAATAGCTAAGGGCTTTCCTTATTTAGAGCTATACCCTTATTATACTATACCTTACCCTTTAGTAAGTACTTAGCCCCCCTTTAGTTTATTATTACTAACCCTCCCTTTTCTTTAGGGATATTTTATATTATACTTACTTATATTAGCATTAATACTCCTATACTTTATAAATAAGTTTATTATTCTATAGCTATAATTAAGCCTTAAATCTTATTTACTCTATTAACCCTATATAGTTAGTTTTATTAGTCTCTAAACTATTTATTCTTTAGTAAGGAGTTAATTAACCTTTATTTTTATTACTATACTATTAAGCACTAAACCTAATACTAATTCTATATTATAAAGGGGTTAGTAAAGAAATTTAATAGTAGCCTATTAGCCTTATTAACTAGCCTAGAAAATCTAAGCAGTAATACTACCTAAGTTATAAATATCTCCTTAAATAATAATAAACCTAGCCTACCTTAGCTCCCCTTTATACTAGCTCTCCCTTAAAAATAATAATAATTCTCTCTAGCCTTATTTAGTAGCTTCCCTACCCCCCCTATACCTATATTTATAGGCTATTAATAGTTATAGTAAAATTTATTTAAAAGAAAATAGTAAAGATAAGTAAATTAAAATAGGCTTCTTTATAGATCTGCCCTAGCGCTTTAATATAAGTACGCTACAAAGGCATTAGGATAAGTATTTATAGAAGTCTTATATATAGTATTAAGAATTTAACCTTAAGATAGCTTATTATATATTTAAATATCCCCTTATTAAAACTTAAAATATACTAATACCTTTATATTTAAAAAGTTTTTTAGTAGCTTTTAAGTTAGTTATATATAGCTTATTTATTTAATTAAAATATTCTATTTATATCCTTACCTTTAAGTATTATATATAGCTACTATATTCTTTACTATAAACTTATATAGCTTTAAATTCTTATTCTTAAGAGCTAATACTAGCCCTAGCCTAGAATTAGCCTATATTTATAATAAAAGAGGGTTAACTATAGCATACTTTAGAAGGTTTATATAGAAGATAGAATAAATACCCTATAAGATATTTAGGTAAACTATAAGGGGTATAGGCACCTTTAAAACCTTATACTTTACTATAATTTAGTTAAGCTTTTAGCTTAAATAATTTATTTTAATATATTATAGGCTAAGCTATACTATATTTTCTATAAAAAATACTTTAACTAGCTAGTATAACTTATTTATAGTATTTTACTAATATTACTAAGTAAAGTTAATTACTACCTAGGTTAGGGCTATACCCTTTTATAGTATATTTAAAAATAAGGCTACCTACCCCTTAGCTATTATTATACTTCTCTTCTAAAGCTAGGCTAGCTATACTAAAGCTATATTATACCTATATAGGACTTAATTAGCACTTATCCCTATAATTATAAATATATAATTATTAAGTATAAGCTAGTAAGCTAGTAAGTGCTTAGCTTAATTAAACTATAAAAAGCTAACTATAATATATAAGATTACCTAAACCTTTTAATTAGCTTATTTAGTGCCTTTATTTATTTATAGGTAATAGGCTATAAAAAGAAGCTACTTTATATTAATAAAAAAGTAAAGAGTTAACTAAAACTATTTAACTTAATTTAATCCCTAGTTAGAAATAATTTAAAAGGGAAACCTATAGAACTACTACTAATATAAGTAAAACCTCTTTATATATACCTTAGCTATTATACTTATTATAGCCTCTAACTAAATAAACTTAGAGAAATAATTTATAATAACTATTAAATACTAAGGTAAGTCTATATTCTTTACTAGTAAGTTTATTATAAAGTTTATAAAAATTTATAATTAAAACTAATTTAGGGCTAGGATAGGCTTTAATAGGCCCTACTTAAGTTATTAGCTTTTTTAGCTACCTATATAGTAATAGTTATAAATATAATAGGCTATATTACTAAGTATACCCTTTTAGTAATAATTCTAATAAAGCGCTTAAAATATTATATTCCACTTTAAGTACCTAAGTAAGGGCAATCTATATACCTATTTAATTAATATAGTAGTAAAAGGTTTAAACTATAAAATTTAAACCTAGCCCTAAAACTAAAGAATACTATAGGTATTAATAATATAATTAGCTACCTAGGCCCTTACCTTTATAGCCTTAGGGAACTTTTTATTGCCTTAATATATAGCTTACTACTTAAAAGTATAAAACTTATTAGCTTAAAGGCTTTAGTTCTAAAGAAATTATAAGTATTTATTATTAAAGAAAAGGTAGCCTAAGGGTAGTTTATTACTACCTCTATCTAAGTTTTATAATATATACCCCCCTTTTATAATAATTACCTTTAGCACTTAGCCCTTATTTATTCTGCCCCTATCCTTACCCCTATATAGCCTTATTTTAAGCTTTTAATATATTATAGCTAGCATTTTATTATTAATATATTATAATACTATAAGAACTATTAAGGGTTATTATTATAAAGGGTTCTTAGATTTATTCTACTTTTATTATCAAAGAGCATTAAGCTACCTAGCTAAGCATTTAGGGTAATAATATAAATTAAAATTATAAAGAGTAAGTATCTTTAACTAATATACCTATTATTTTAATATTTTCTAAGGAATAATAAAATACTTTAGGTTTTTATAGTTAGTAAAAATAGTAAATAAGCAAGCTATACTCTAAAGCTCTACCCCTTAAGCCTTTAAGTAAAAAATAATAGTAAGCAGTTTCTTATTATAAATTATATAGTTTTATTATATTAATATTAGGTATACTAAGTAGTAAGCCACTAAGTATAGAACCCTTTTTATATTATATTAGAAAAGGTAGCTGCCTATAGCCTCTTTAAATATATTTACCTTTATTAATATATTTTAGTTAGAATTCTACTAAGCTAAAACTAAGTATAAAATAAAAGCTAATTTAAGTACCTTAAATACTAAGGTATACTTAGCTATTTACTAAAAAGGGACCCCTTTCTTTATTAAAGCTAGTAAAAGCTTAGTAAGTTTTAAAAAGTTTTTAATAAATTCTTAGTAAAAGTTTATAAACCCTAAGAAACTTCTTATTTTTTAGGTTTAAGTTAGTACCTTTTAGTTATAAATAGCTATAATCTTTTTAGGGTTTAGGTAAATACTCTTTCTAGCTACTATAATAAACCTAAGGTATTTAACCTTTTAAACCTTAAAACTATACTTATTAATATTAAGGTAAAGCCTAGCCTTTCTTAATAACTATAATACTAAATATATCTTTTATATATAGTTCTTCTATAATTTAAAAGTATAAATTAGAATATTATTTAAGTATATAGTAGTAAAGTCCCTTAAGGTAAACCCTAAAGCCTTATTAATATAATACTAAAATATAGTAGGGGTGCTAACTAAACTAAAGAAATAAATAAGCTATTTAAAAAGCTTAAATCTTATTTAAAATATAGTAAAATACTTCTTCCCTTTAATAATATAAAGGTAGTAAAACATAGCCTAAATATTAAGTTTTATAAACTACTAAGTGCTAGCTAAAAACTATAGCGTCTTTTTAATAAGAAATAGTAAGTAGTAGTTTTAGTTTGAACCTAGTTAAGTGCTTAATAATTTATATAAAAATACTACCCCCTCTAGCCTTCTTAATTAATAGTACTAGCGCTATTACTAAGAAGGATAATATATAAATCTATCCTTTATTTATAAGTTCTACTACTTATTTATAAATCTTTAATAGCTACTTATATAGTATATTATATAAAGGTATTTAAAAAAGGTTTAAAGTTAATTTATTTAGGTTCTAATAAAGGTAAATATAATAGTTAGTATAGCCTTAATATAATAATAATCCCTTTACTTTCTTCTTATTAAATAGGTTTATAAAATCCTAAAGTTTTAATAGAAAGCCCTTAATCTTTAGTAGGTTTTAAATTAGCTTTACCCCTAGGGCTAAAATTAAGTTTATTTTATAAAGACTTATTATAAGTAACTATATATTAAATTTCTTCTTTACTATATATTATATTATTTTAGTATAAACTAAGCTAAGAATTATAATAGTTAGTTAAGCTACCTAGTAGGTATTAAGAGGTACTACCTTTAGAGCGCCCTTAAAGCGTATTACTAGCTATTATATAGCTAAGTAAAGCTTAACCTTATTTTATACTAGCTAAGGTATACCTAAAATATAATCTTTAGTAAGGCCTAAAATAATATAAATAGTAACTAAAAATATTTATTTATTTATATCCCTTTAAAAGCATACTAGGTATATAATATATATACCTAATTTAGATTCTAAATAGCCTTTATAAATTACTACTACTATTATTATAATTATATAAAGTTAAGAAAAAGGGATTCTAATTAGGCTAAGCTATTAAATAGCCTTTTTACTTATAATAGTAAAACTATTATAGCTACTATTTACTTATATTATAAAAAAGATAGTATTATTATAAAGAAAAAGAAAAAGAAATAGTAGTAATTTTATATATACCTTTATTTTTAAAAAATCCTCCCTAAAACTATTTACCCCTTAAGCTATATAGTTTTATTTACTATTAATACTCTTTCTATTAAATCTTAAGCTAAAGGGTTATTTTTTTCTAAGTTTATTAAAGAGATATTTAAATCCCTTTTTTTATTTATTATAATAGCTATTTAAACCCTAATAGTATTCCCTAAGGATAATACTAAAAAAAGGTAATAATAAAATTAGTAATAAAAGGGAAAGCTATAGTAAAGGTATTATTTAAGCTTTTAGCGTTTTATATATTTCTTTAAAGATATTTATATAATATACTACTTCCCCTTTCCCTTCTTACCTTTTAATTTACTATTCTAAACCCTTATTAAGTTAATACTAAATATTTTTATATTACTATTTTTATTTTAGCTTATACTTAATTAATATAGAGTTTATATTTACTTCTTTAAGTAGTAAGAGTTAATATTTAAAGTAATACTATAATAGTATTTTATAGCTTTATTATAATTTATTTAAAAAATATTATAGCTTATATAATAGTTATATATATACTTATTAAGAGCTATATAAATCTTAGTAAGCTTTACTAAGTTTTCTTAGTTAATTTTACTAATAAATGCTAGCTTTTATTTAAAGTATATATAAAAGTTAGTAAAGCTCTTTATTAGCTATTAGTAAAGCTAGTTAAGCTTTAAAATTATATATTTCTATTAATATAGGTTTATATATATTCTATTAAGGTATATTAGAAATTATTAAGGGTTATAACTAAAGTTCTTTCTTAGCTTAAAAAAGAGGGTAATTTATACCTAAATATATAGTACTAAGCTTTAGTAAATAAAAAACTACTAGTTATATATACTACTAATAAAATCTTAGTTTATATTTAGTTTATAAGCTATAAGGCTTCTCTATACCTTAAAAAAGAACTTATTTTTATTATAAGGGCTTTTTATAAGAAATAGTTTATATTTTATATACTTTATACCTATTGCCTCTTAGGTCTCCCCTAAGCTTAGTATAAATTAGAAGCTATTATAAATTAGTATATTTTAAATAAGCTTCCTTAGCTATACCTTTTACTATATAATTATTTTATAAAGATAATATACCTTTTATAAAATAGTATATTAAGCCTTATTACTTTTAAAATATTTACTATTTATTTTAAAAGATTTTATATTAGGTTTATAAAGAAGAAAAGTAATAAATATTATAAACTAGCTTAAAAGCTATTATAATTTAATATTAATAAAAGGTATTATTACTTTTAAGAAAAAAGGAAAGGAAAAGAGAAATCTTTTATAATCTTCTACTTTATTTATTTATAAGTGCTTTAAGTAGGCCTACTTAGGGCTAGTAGGGTATGCGCCTAGTAACTATTATTCCTCTATAGTGTAGCCTTCTCTGCTCCTCTAAGGGTCCAAGCTTCCAGCTCGAATCTATTACAGTACTAATCTTTAATATAATAATAGTATTTATTAATATTTTTAGCTTATATTAAGTAAGTTTTATAAAGTTAGTTTTTAAGCTAGCCTAGCTATACTATAGGTTAGTAGTAATAGTATATTAAATTAGAGTTAGTACTTACCCTTAAAGTAATAATTTTATTTATAAATAGTATTTTAATTAGCTTTATAGTTAGTAAAAAGTAGTAATATAGTAGTATTATTATAATAAAAGATTAGGGGTATATTTATAATAAAAATAATTAATAAAAAAGAAAAAAAGAAAAAAAAGGCTAAAAATAAAGAAAAAAGGGTAGCTTTTATAATTATTTCTTTTTTTCTTATATAATTAATAGTTAGCTAGTAGGTAGTTTATTAATAGCTAACTATTAGCTAATATTGCTAATATTATAAAAGTATAAAAGCTAGTAAAAGGTTTTTAGTAAAAAGGTAATAGCTTAAGAGAAATAGTAAGGAATTAATATAATACTTAATAAAAGTTACTAAAGTAACTTATAATAATATATAAACTACCCTTAAGGGTAATTTATTACTTTACTATACCTTTACTAACTTACTTTAATTTTTATTTTATAATATATACTTTTCTATAATATTAGTTAAGTTTAGCTAATAGTATATATTTATATATAGTTAGAACTAGTGTAGGGCTACTTTAGCTTTATAGTAAATACTACTATAGTTATATATAGGTTTTCCTCCCTACTTTAGGGTTTTTTCTATATAGTTTTAGTAGCAGAGGTACTAGCTATTAGGCTTAGCCTAACTAGAGTATTAATAATAATAATAATATAGTAAAACTTACTTAGCTTTAAGTAAAACTTAATAAGTAAATAAAAAATTACTATATAAATTAAAATATATTTTATTTTAATTACTTTATAATAATTATATAATACTATAATAATACCTTAAATATTAATTTATATTAAATTTAGGAATATATTAAGGCTTATTACTAGATTTATATTAAATACAACTATAATAATAATATAGCTATAATAGGTATTAATTTTATTAGCTTTATAGGCCTTTAATAAAGCTATAAGTTCTTAAGTAAGACTAAGGCTAGTATAAAACCTATATTAACTAAAGAGATAGTATAAGTAATATAAATTTTAAAGAATATTATAAAATACTATAAAGCTACTTATTAATATGTATACTATAATAATAATAGCTACTTTATTAAAAGCTATACTTAACTCTTAGCTTATTACTCTTTAAAGAAACTTAAAATTAAGGTTTTAAATATTTTTAGTAAAAAAATCCTTAATAATAATAATAACTTTAACTTAAAACAAAATAGTTTTATTATATAAGTTTTAAGCATAAAATATATATTAATAATAGTAGCTTATATTATACTTATAAAAATAATAGCTTAAATATTTATAAAGAAATAAAATATTATATAAAGAAAATATTCTTTTCTATAATAGTTTTAAATTTATTAATATTTAAATAAATAATATTTGTAATAGCTATATTACTATAAGTAAGAGTATAGTTTAAAAACTAAGCCTTTAATATATTTCTTTAACCTAACTATATACACTAACTATTACTATTATAAGAATAAGGTATAGCTATACTAATACCTTTTAATAGCTATAAATTACTTATTTTATTTAATTTAAAGCTAATTTAAATAAGTAAATATTCCTTATTATAGCTTATATTATCCTAAGTCTCTTATAACACTATATTTTTAAAGCACTATTAATAGCTTAAAATAATATTATATTATATATTATTAAGTAGCTTTTAATAATTTAGATATAAAGTAGCTTATATATTTATACCTTAAATATTTAAAAAATAATATTACTAATAGTTATAGTTATAAGCTTAATATATACTAGTTTAGCTTAGTATATATTAAAGTTAAATAAGGTATATAGTATAATAGCTATAAGTTTATAAAAAAATTAATATTATTCTTATCTTTATAATAAGCCTAATTTTTTATAAGAAAAATAAAAATCTCTTTTTATTATTTAATAAACTAGATAATTTAAAGACTTATTTCTTAAAAGAAATACTAATACCTTACCTCCTTACTAAAGCTTAGCTAGTTACTATATTTAGCTATAATATAATTCTAATAGTAGTATACTTAATTTACCTTAAGTACCCTTATACAATATATCTTAAAACTAATTATTAAAAATATAAAAGTAAATTATTAACTTAATAAATAAAGGCTAAATTTAAGCCTTCTTTTCTTTAGTAAGTATATTAATACTCTTAATTAAAAAGGTAAAAAATAACTACTATTTTTATACAAACTATAAGGTATTAAATAAAATTATAAACTAAAACTATTACTTATTATAACTTATTAAAAAGACTTTATATTTACTAAGTATTATAATATTTATTATAAATAACTTAGTTTTAAATTTAAGCTATATTAGTCATAATTTATTAATTCTCTTTAATATTAAATACTTTTTACTATTAAAATACTTTTTTAGTATTTTAAATTACTTTTTTTATATCGTAATTTTATTATTATTATTATGTATTTACTCTAGTTAGGCTAAACCCAATAGCTAGTACCTTAGCTACTAAAACTTATTAGAAATAACTAAGGTGGGTGCTGTAGAGCACAGCTTACTAAGGTAGTAGGCTTAGTAACTATGCACGCATAGGTCCACTGCTCTATAGAGTAGAGCACTGTAGTAAGCTATAGTTAGCTAAATCTTATATAAAATAGAAGCTTTTATATTACTTTTAGCACTATTTAATTTACTAAAGAATTTATAATAATAATATTTAATAAAAATTATATTTAATCTAACTTTATAGGTATATATAGCTAGTAAGAGTAATTTTAATAGTTTATATAGTTAGTAACTATAAGGGGGTTTTTTTCTCCTTCCCTTATATACCTACTAACTTTATTAGTAAATTCTAGTTACTAGCTAGGCTTTATAAGCTATTTTTTATTTTTTATAAAATTTATTTATATAAAAAAATAAAAAAATACACTTATAGCTATATAAACTAGCTACTAATATACCTATTAATTAATTAATTTAGTAAAGTTTAATATATATAACCTAAAAATTTATTTTTTAAATACTTATATAAAAAAAAAGCCCTAAATTTAATAATAAAGAATTTAGTCTTAAAATTCTTTATAAATTCCTTTTTATTATAAAAAATAGTAAAAACTAATACTATAGAGTAATTACCTTTACTAATTAAGCTACCTTTAATAGCTTAGTTAGCCTATTTAATTTATTTCTCTATAGCTTTACTAATTACTTTATAAATTTAATTTAAAGTTAGCTTTATACTTAATAGCTATTAGCTTAACTATATAGCTATTAAAATAGGTATAGAAGGGTAAAAAGTAAAGATTTATAAGGATCTTATAGCTATAAGCTCTATATATATAACCTTTAGTTAGATTTCTCTAGTTATACTATACGCATATATATATGCTTACTAGCTTACACTAGCTTTACTAGCTAGCAAAGCCCCCCTATAAAATACTTCTATAAGTGCTATAATTATAGCACTAATAGTAAGAAATCCCCTATAAATGACCCTATTATTTTTAACACCCCCTCTAAAGAAGTATTAAGGCTAGTTATTATAGAGCGCTAAGGGTAAAAGTAAAAGAAAAAAAAGTTATATAAAATCTAGGAAAATTTTAAAACAAAAATAAATTATAGAATTATAGAGCCTAAAATTGGGGCTCTAGGGTAGATAACTTTTTACTATAATAATATATTATATTTTATAAAGGAATCGCTATTAAAAGCAGAGACCTTATTCTTTCTTTATTTTTATAATTATTTTCGATTTTCTAGGTGTTTTTATAATTATTTTATGCCTTTAACTAGGCATAGCTTATAGTAGCTTTAGTAATAAATACAGTAATTGCTAAAAAAAAGGTCTTATATAAAAAAAACATTCTTATAAGCCACTAAAGCTTCTAAAAAGTCTCAGAAATAATAAGATAAGAAAACAATAAGAGCCTTACTTTAAAAGTAAAGTAAAATTATAAATATCTTAGAGCCCTTAAGGAATATATTTATCCTTATATTTTTATTTTTTAAGATATCTGCCTTAAGGAATTCCTTTAAGGACTTAGGCTTTAAAATCTTATTTTCTTTAGAAAAAGAGCCTTATAGTAAATTATTTATAGAGGCTTACTATATAAAAATCTATTTTTCTTAGATTTTTAACCTCTAGTTAAAAATTATCCATTCTTAGGAATATAAGAATTCCTAGGGCTAGGGGTAAGCTTAGGGCCTTTTTTAACCATTAAACCTAAAATAGATCTTTTAGGGTAATTCTTAATAAAGATAAAAAAAATATCCCCTTTCTAGTTATTTTCCCCCTTTAAGGAATTAATCCCTATAAGGGTCTAAGGGGCACTTAGATCCCCCTCTAAAGAGTTATTCCCTATAATATTTTAAGGAATATTATAATAAAAGCTATTAGCCTTATTTTAATAATAAATAGAGATAAAATTAAAATTATTTATCTCTTTTACTATAAGCTAAATTTAGTAAGCAAAATTAACCTTTTTGCCCTTTAGATAAAGATATCTAAATTTAAGGCAGCTACTAAAATCTAGAAAATCTAGGTTATAGGGGTCTTTAGGCATAGGGTAATCTAAAATAATAAATTTTCCCTTAAGCTTATTTACCTCTATAGGGCCTTCTTCCTTAGCTTCCTAGTACTAAGCTTTTTAAAAACTATAGGCCTTTTAGCTAGCTATTAAAGGTAGGGTTATAAAGGGTTTAGAGGGAATAATAGAAGGTTTTTTATCTACTAAGCCCTATAAATCCTCTATAAAATTAGATTTAGATACCTCTAATAGCATAGAGTTAGGGGGGTTTTCCCTAGAAATTAAAGGGACCCCCTTTATAAAAGGTACCTAGCTTTAGCTTGCTTTCTAAATATTTTATAAAAAAGGGACTATAGAATTAAGGGGGTATAAATTCCCTAATTCTTTAACCTTTTTAGCCTTTTTAGAGGCTAAAATAGACTTTATAGAGGGTTCTTTAGTAACCTCTATAGGGGGGCTAGTCTAGTAGCTAAAATAACCTATATAGTGCCCCTTAGAGCAGCTAAAAGGTAATTATAGAAGGGGTAGGTTAGAATCTTTAAGCTAGAAGAAAAATCTATACTTATTAACATTTAAGAGACTAATATAAGACTAATCTACTAAAAATAGTGAATTTTTAAACATATAGCCTTCTACTAAATAATGCTTTAATCCACTAACTATATTTATATTTAATTTTTGTAAATATAGTGTATTTTATAGGATTAAAGGCCTATATTTATTAGGATTTTACTAGTATAACACTAAGAATTTAGCCTTACTATATCCCTTAGGATAAATAGATCCCCTACTAGTAGTTATAGAGCTAGCTTCCCCCTTTTTATAAGCAGTATAGCTTATAAAGTGCTCTTTAGAATTAACTAAGTATACTATTAAGCCTATATTATAAAGAAGTGAATTTCTTATATCTTCTTTATAACTAAAGTTAAAGATATTAAAAGAAACCTTTTTTTCTTTTAAAAGCTTATCTTCTTTAGTGCTAGAATTACTAAAAAAAATACTAGAATTTTTACTAAAATTACTAGAATTCTCACTAGAATTACTAAAAGCACTAGGGCTACTAGGTCTTTTATAGGGCTCTAGGGCTCCTAATAAAAGGTTAAAATTTCCTAGTATAAAGGTTTCTTTCTAACCTTTATCTTTATTATTCTTATCCTTTTTAGAGGAGTTTTGCCCTTTTTTGCCCTTTTTCTTATTAGAATTAGGCTTAGAATTCACCTTACTTTCTTTAGAGGAATTCTTTTCTTCCTTATTTTTATTATAAGGGTTTTTAAAGAACTTATTTTCTTTAGTGCCTTTATATATAGAATTTTTTTAAGCAGTAGCTCTATAATTTAAAGCTTTAGCTACTAAAGAGCTCTTATCTCTTTACTTTTTAAGTAAGTTAGCTATTAGAAATTATAAATTTAATGCCCCTATAAAATTTCCTAAAGCCTTAGAAGTTTTTATAAAAAATCTTTGCCTTTTAGCCTAGTAAGGAAAGGTAGATTTTAGTGCCTATAAATACTAATTTACTTAATTTATAGGCTCTATAAAAATACTTACTAAATTTAGCCTAGCTAGTAGGTTATTAAATAAAGCATTAAAGGACTCTAAGGAACCCTTAAAGCCTTAAAAATTTAAGCTATAAAATTAATAGTATAGGGTACTTTATTATATTTTAGCACTCTAAGAATACTAGTGAATTAAAACACTATATACCTCTTAGAGGTTTTTTTACTAAATTATAGCATTTTAGGGGCCTTTAGTGTAGCTATTTCTTAAAAGCATAAGATTTATAGCTTAGTTAGAGTTACTAAGATTTTTAAAAATACTAGAATTTTCTAAGAAATTAGGCATTTCTAGTGCTCTAAATTAGATATTTAGTGCCTACTTCTACTAATTAAAATTTTCTAGCCCCTTTAGCCTAGCCCCCTTTAAAAAGCTATAAACCCTTTTATTAAATTCCTTAATAATAGAATTATTAAAGAAATTAAGAATATTTAAGTTTTTATTAAAATTTTAGTTATTTAAGTTTTTCTAAGTTCTTTTTTATACTAGCTTTGCTATAGGTTTTAAAGCTATAGCTAGGGTAGAGGTAATAGTAGCTACTAAAATTTCTAATTATTCTAAAATATTAGAAATATTATTATTTTACTGCAAAATCTATTAATTTATATGCTCTGCCTATGACTGCTCTAGGGTAGGGACCCCTTAGCCTATTTGACCCAAATCCCTATTATCCATTTTAAAGGATATCTCACACACTGCCTTAAAAAGTTATAAGCTTATAAGGTCTTTTCTTATAGAAAAAAGGATTTTTTCTATAATTTCTTTTTATTTTTAATAGAAGGGAAAGCTTCTTTACCTTTCTATTTTATAGAAGGAAAGACTTCTATATTTTCTCCGTTTTATAGAAGGTAGTCTTCTAAATTATAGTAGAAATACTATATCTCTCTCTTTTTATAGAAGTAGGAAATCTTCTATATCTTCCTTTTTATAGAAGTAAAGTCTTCTATAAAAATTTATTTTATTTACAAGAAAATTCTTATAGGGTAAAATATCCCTATTTTTTGCTAATTCTAAATTTTTATAGAAGTAGGAATTCTTCTATACTGTATTTTTTCCTATTTTATAGAATGGAAAACTTCTTTTTAGTAAATTTATTCTTTTTATAGAAGGAATAATAACTTCTACACTCTCTATAAATATAGTAGTATTTTTATTTTATTATAAAAGAATTTAGTGAATTTTCTAAATATTAAAAGTTCTCTTTTAAGCTTATAATTTATTAAAAATAACTAAGGTAGGCGCTATAGAGCATAGCTTACTAAGATAGTAGGCTTAGTAAGTGTGTATATATAGGTCCACTGCTCTATAAAGTAAAGCACTATAGTAAGCTATAGTTAGCTAAATTTTATATAAAATAAAAGCTTTTATATTACTTTTAGCACTATTTAATTTACTAAAGAATTTATAATAATTATATTTAATAAAAATTATATTTAATCTAACTTTATGGATATATATAGCTAGTAAAAGTAATTCTAATAGTTTATATAGTTAGTAACTATACAGGGGTTTTTTACTTTTTTCCCTTATATACCTACTAACCTTATTAATAATTTCTAATTATTAACTAAGCTTTATAAGCTACTTTTTATTTTCTATAAAATTTATTTATAAAGAAAAATAAAAAAATAAACTTATAGCTATATAAATTAGCTATTAATATACTTATTAATTAATTAACTTAGTAAAAATTAATATATATAACCTAAAAATTAATTTTTTAAATAAATATATAAAAAGAAAGCTTTAAATTTAGTAATAAAGAATTTAGTTTTAAAATTCTTTATAAATTTCTTTTTATTATAAAAAATAATAAAAACTAATATTATAGGGTAACTAACTTTACTAACTAAGCTACTAAAGGTAGCTTAGTTAGCTTATTTAATTTATTTCTTTATAGCTTTACTAATTACTTTATAAATTTAATTTAAAGTTAGCTTTATACTTAATAGTTATTAGCCTAACTATATAGCTATTAAAATAGGTATAAAAGAGTAAAAAGTAAAGATTTATAGGGACTTTATAGCTATAAGTGTGATGGATTCGAGCTAGCGGCTTAGATCCTTAGCGGAGTAAGAGAGGGGCATATAAGGAGACCTATTGCATCTATAGGGCAAACCCTAAGGACATATACTATATATATAGTATATATATAGAGAAAGAAAATAGTAGTCTTCCCTTTCCCTTTATAAATAATAATAAGTTTATTAATACTAAATTATAGTAGCTATTTAGGCTAGTTTATAATAATTATTATTTATTAAAATATTATATATAATATTTATTTATATATATATAATATAATAAACCCTTAGTATTATAAATAAATAGCCTAATTAAGTAATATATAAGACTTACACTACCTTTATAAAACTATTGCTTTAATAATAGCTTAGCTTAAAGAATTATACTACTAAATAGCCTTAATAAATTAAGTATTCTATATAGGTACTTTAATATATTTTAATTAAATATAACTTAAATATAAACTGCTTTTAATAAAGAACCTTTATAATAAAAATAAAGCTTTATTTTAAGCTTAGTAAAGCTTTATAATATATAAGCTAAAGGCTAACTTAGACTTTATTAATACTAACTATAATAAGTAGTTCCTTATTTACTAAAATTTATTACCTAAGGTTTAAGTATAAGTTACTTTATTTTTTAAGCTTAGTAGTAATTATTAATATATATTTAGTTATTTCTTTAACTACTTTAATACTATATTTATAAACCTTTATTAAAAGAAATATATAATTATAAAGCTAAACTAACTAAAGTAATACCTAAATAAGTAATTTACTAATTTCTTTATTTACTTTAAATAAAAGCTTTACTTAGCTAAAAGTAGTATATAAGTAAATATAGTAAAACTTACTTAACTCTAAATAGGCTTTAATAAGTAAATAAAAAACTACTATATAGGTTATAATATTCCCTATTCTAACTATTTTATAATAATTATATAATACTATAATATTGCCTTAAATATTAATTTATATTAAATTAAAGAATATATTAAGGTATACTATTAGCCTTAGGGTAAATATAACTATAAAGGTAATATAGCTATAATAGGTATTAACTCTATAGGCTTTATAGGTACTAAATAAGGCTATAAGTTTCTTAGTAAGGCTAAGTCTAGTATAAGACCTATAGCTATTAAGGGTATAGTATATATAATATAGATTTTAAAAGATATTATTAAATACTATAAGGCTACTTAGTAATATTTATACTATAGTAATAATAGCTACTATATTAAAGGCTATACTTAGCTTCTAGCTTATTAATCTTTAAAAGAATTTAAGATTAGAGTTCTAAATACCTTTAATAAAAAGGCTTTTAATAATAATAATAGTTTTAACTTAAAAAAAAATAATTTTATTATATAAGTCTTAGTAGTAAAATATATATAAGTAGTAATAGCTTATATTATATTTATATTAGTAATAGCTTAAATATTTATAAGGAGATAAAATATTATATAAAGAAAGTATTATTTTTTTTTTCTTTTTTTTATAATAATTCTTAGTTTATTAATACTTAAGTAAATAGTAATTATAATAGCTATACTACTATAAGTAAAAGTATAGTTTAAAAGCTAAGCCTTTAATAAATTCCCCTAACTTAATTATATACTTTAATTACTATTATAATAGTAATAAGGTATAGCTATACTAATATCTTTTAGTAGCTATAAATTACTTATTTTATTTAATTTAAAGCTAATTTAAATAATTAAATATTCCTTATTATAGCCTATATAATCCTAGGTCTTTTATAAAACTATATTTTTAAAGCACTATAAATAGCCTAGAATAATATTATATTATACACTATTAAGCATTTACTAATTATTTATATATAGGGTAGTTTATAGATTTATACCTTTAATATCTAAGATATAATATTACTAATAATTACTATACTAAGCTTAGTATATACTAGCCTAGCCTAGTATATATTAAAGTTAAATAAGGTAAGTAGTGTTATAGCTTTAAGTTTATAAGAGATTAATATTATTCTTACTTTTATAATAAGCTTAGTATACTTAAAAGAAAATAAAGACCTTTTTTTATTACTTAATAAACTTACTAACTTTAAAAATCTATTTTACTATAAAAACACTAGTGCCTTACCTTCTTACTAAAGCTAGGCTAACTACTATATTTAATTATAATATAATTCTAATAGTAGTATACTAAACCTACCTTAAGCACCTCTTTATAATATACTATAGAATTAGCTATTAAAAATATAAAAATAAATTATAAACTTAATAAATAAAGATTAGATTTAAGCCTTTTTTTTTT
>SRPU01000370.1:0-20743 GCA_018360185.1 Claviceps lovelessii | reverse complement strand
AGAAATAAAAAAAAAGGGGGAAGGGGGGGTGGGGTAGAAAAGAGAAAAGAGAGAAGGAAAAAAAGATCGTACCTCCCATGGCTATTCCATATAGCGATCGAACAGCCAGCAACTGCTCCAGATTCTCACAAAACCCAGATGCCAGCTCCAGCACAACAAACAGCGCCAGCGCCACCATCATGGGCCATTTGCACCCGTAGTGATCGGCAAACGCCCCGAAGACCAGCGCTCCCACTGCCCGAAGCATGAGAGAAATGGTAAGAGCCTGAAACGAGGACACCAGAAACGCTTAGAACATGTCGTCAAGGAACGATGTTTTTTTTTTTTTTTTTTTTTTTTTTTGGAAAGGGAAAGAGTATGCAGAGTTGAATTTACCCATGACACCTGCGAGTTTTCGAGTCCAAAGTCTTTGGCAATGTCTGCTAGGCACAAACTGCGGCAGAAAATATGTAAGTGAATGAATTGTTAAAGGGTTATCTCTCTCTCTCTCTCTCGCTCTTCTTTGTTTCATTTTTCGGGCAACTGGCATGGGCGTCATATCATAAACATACGAGATTGTGTAGCTAAGACGAGTTTGTCAGTAATGTAAACAAACCATTGACACGGACTCAGGTATTTATTAGTTTTTCTCAGGTCAACAACTTACAAGTCAACTGCATCCCACATCCAGGCCGTAAAGCCGAGCAGAAACATGGACCATTGATAACGGTTTAGTTGGCGCAAAACCCGCACTGGGTTCCTGGCCCGGGCCTAGTAGATTGTCAGCTCTGGGTTACCAAGCCGTCTTTTTCTTTTTCTGCTGCTGCTGCTGCTGCTATTCCATCCAACTTCTGCTTTTTATGTTTTTTCTTCCTCTTCGTCCTCCTTCTTTCCCCGACTATGGTACACGATGGATTCAAGTCTTCACCTTTGTCTGCCTGAGGCTCGTGATCCTGCTTCCAAAATACGATGCCATCTGCTCTCGGGAATAAAACCACCCGGCAGCCATGTGATTCCTCATCCTGGCTCGAACAGTTGTCACAGCTCCCTGGCCGTGACAACGAGAAGACGGTGACTTGACGGGACGGGTTTTGATCCAGGTCAAGTGTAAGTGGTCCGGACGCCGTTGAACCTACCACAGTTGAGCATGGAACAAGTATTCTTGGAACGGATCGGGCTCTTTCAATTATATATTGAGGACTAGTATTATGTTGCTCGTGTATAGTCACGGTGAGAGCTCCATGAATGTGAGTTGCCAGGGACGGGGGAAAAAAAAGAGAAAGAAAGAAACTCTTTCCCTCGGCTACCGGCACCGGGACGAGAACAAGCCTCTTGGCAAGAGCGGCCTTTTCAGGCGACGCAAGCCCTCACAGGTGTCATCATTCATTATGCATACTGTTCTCCGCACGGCTCTTTTGTTGAGATCGGCAGACAGTCATCGCTTTGGAGCGTCCGCAGGAGCGTGACGCGCGCGGACGAACTTGCGGATGTAAACTTGTTATCTCGGTGTCTGAATTGGAGTAGAGTGTCCCAGGTTGGCCGGCCATGTTTGGACGAGAAAGCAGCCATGTTTTCGATGCCGCCAATGAAAGAAGGACATCGGATGCCGATCGCTCTCTCTTTTGGGGCAAAAACTATCCTGCGCACAACATGCATGCATATTGCGACGTGAAGTTTGTGGTCAGGTGCCGCTTTGCAGAGTGCATCACTGGGTAGGGTTGATAACGAGAGGTTTTTGTGGATGCAACGAGGAAGAAAGCAAACGGGTAAAGAAAAACGACATAAAAAGGATGGCTTTAGCAGCATCATATGTTTCAGTCATGGCATGCTGCATAATCTCCTCATCCACGAGTCGGATCAACTCACTTAGCCAATTTCTGGTTAGTTACAGGATGGACGTTGATGATGGGACGCCCCGCGTGGGTGTCAGCTCGGACTCAACATGCAATGCAACCATGCGGAGGGGGGAAGCAGACCTCGCACGACGTTTTTTGTAAAGATAACACGAGGAGTTGAGAAACAAATGCAGACCACAACGGCGTGGCATTACTTTCCTTCCGATTAGTCCTTGTGATGTAGATGGCCCCCTGTCATCCGACATACGGCCTCTTTCCAATCAGGAGACTTTGGAGGAAGCGAGCAAAGCCGCTCGCACATTCGATTTTGCAATTTTCTGATAGACAATAATGGATGCCTTTCGGTTCGGTCGATCAACAGTCGCCAACAAAAGCAAAAATACTGACTGACTCACGCATAGACAACCCCTGTTCCTCCGTTGCGCCTGTATCAACTGTTCAAGTAAGCAGCCACTGCAACCTTTCGCCATCAAGCTCAGTCACATCAGGATCATTCATCTGAGCCGTGCCTACAACCGTCCCGGATGACTCGGTCTCGCCTCGAACTACCATCAACATCACCACGGGATGGTGGTCCACCAGCAGGTTCTCGGGGACTCTTGCGCATAGCAGACGCGCGGTCCCAGACGGCACAGCGTTTTCTAGCCAGTCCTTCAGCTGAGTGGACCAGTAGTGAGGCAGCTGCGTCCACATCTCGAAGGGCTCCCCACGCCGGTTGAGCAGCTCCATGTGGAAGATGAGCAGCGTTTCCTTGGTATGGGGCCCATACTTGATGATGCTCCGCACTGGAAAAGTCGTCCAGTGGCCCCGCAGACCGTTCTCCGTCGCCGTATAGTCGTCCATGATCACGCCCGTCAGACGAGCCAGATATCGTGGTGCCCATGAATACGGCGCCGGGAGTCCGCGCATGCCCTGGAGATTGGCAATCCGCGCCGCGTCCTGCGGTCGCGACTTGATGATATGGAGTATGGCGTCCTCGTAGTCCCAACCGGCAGTCCATTTCAGGTTCAGCAGAGCGAAGACGCTTCTTGCGTAGTCGATGTTGTTTTCCGTATTTCTGTCCGAGCAGCAGAAGGCAACATCGGCCAGCGATACGCCGCGCGGATCGGACGGCAGCAGGCGCGCAAACTTGAGATGGATCTCGTGCCAATATCTGTGCTCGACCTCAGACTGCTTCTTCCGGGATTCTAATGCCTCGACCATGGTCTGGAAGTCTATTGAGCCCGTCTTGGTCACGACGTGTGCCTTGCGAGCGAGCTTCACTTCCTGGTATGTCCACATGCGCGTCAGCCATCGACCACAGCTGAGGAAGGCAGCCACGATGCATGGGTCGACAGACGAGAGCTGTAGTGTCAGAGAATCCAGGATGATGACCGCTTCGGCGTTCCGATACACATTGATCAAGCTGTTGATGACGTTGGTCTTGATATCACGCAGCATGCTAGCCTCCTTTTCGTCGCCGCTAATCTGCGGCACAGCCAGCAGATCCAGCCAGAACCAATCGTATCCGGTCGACTTGACAGCCGTGGAAATAATGCGCCCGAAGTGGGCGTAGTTGATTCCCCTCTCGTCATGCTCAACCTTCTCATCGTGGAACTCGAGGCCCATGGTTTCGACCCATACGTGCGAAATGGCCGCATAGCCCGAGCTTCGGATGCTGAACTGGCCCCATCGATTGACGCACACGGCCATGCCAGTATCGCCTGCCTGACGCAGCAGATCCAGCGGACACTTGACGAAAAAGGACGACCCGATGGCCTCATAATTGAGCTTGACGAGCTGCGGCACGCCTTCCCTGCGCACCGTCTTGGAAAACACGGCAAGCGGCGACGCAGCCAAGGCCAGGACATCCACGGCGCCTATCATGGCCGTCTTCATGGCGAGTTCCTTCCATCGCTGATTTCCGCGCGGCGGGGGACGAGATTCTGGTCCATGGGGCGACAATTTTCTGTCCTTGAGGGCGGGGAGAAGCTGGAAGAGGGCTTCCACCTCGCTCACCTGCCAGTGTTTGAACTCGTTGATGGCGCAGACCGAGGACCGGTGTGGGCCAATCCAGTTGTCGGCAAGTACTTTTTCAATTTGGCTGCGCCGCTCTCGGGTCTCCGCTTTGGTTTCGCTCGTTGTCGCGGACATGGCTGTGCTCGCTGTGCTCCTTGCCGGGGCGACGACGAAGAGCGGCGCGGGATGAATCGCTGGTTTCGAACATTTTTAGAATACAAGAAACATGAGCGGTCGGTCTTGGTATATTGATTGATGAGGGCCCTTGATTTCTGCCGAGCGTAAGTGTTGATTTTCGTGGCGGCCTTTATTGAATGACAAGCTGCATGATTCGGGTCGTACATGCCATGATATCGACCACAGCCCACTCACCAGCTCAAGACTCGTCAGCCTCACCGCTCATTCACCCCATGGACTGAGCGCGGGTGGATCACTGCCCAGCGAGCTTGCGTTGTTCCGCGAGGTGGTCGGTCTCGTCCATCTGGTGAGCTTGAACACGGGCACTCGATGAGCACTCCGACAACGTTCGATAGCCTCTACGTCTGTCTTTGACTCTGTCTCGCTCTTGGTCGCTCTCTCCACCTCTCAGCTATGTGTTGGGAATCTGTCCATCGTTGGCCTTCGTAGCGACGCACAGCAGAAATTCCGAGGGCCGAGCCGTCAATCGTCTGCGCATCACAACCTGGTCTGCGGCTGAGGGGCATGGACGTCTGTCATTTCTGACATGTTTTTTTTTTCTTCTTTTCTGATGTACGTTGTAGATCTGTTATGTGCATGGTGCCTGCTGTCTATGAGCGGGCTAGAGCTTGAAAAAACACCTTGTCAGCGTTGAAGCAATTCTGCATTTTTCTCTTCTTTCGCATCCGCGACTCCCAGCCGACGGCTCTAATGGTTTGGACACGTCAACAAGCCCCGTCGCCGAGAGGGGTTCAAGTTGTTCTAGGAGTTCCATGGAGTTCCATGGAGTCCGATGTGGAGTGCAGATCCCCACGGTATGCTCCCCTGCGGCTTGCCGCTGCAGCATTGATGAAGGTCCAGACCGGATTCCAAACAAAAGATGAGGTTCGTGGATGGAGTCGTAGACCGCCAAGACCCCCGCCAAGGAGCAGAATGCTTGTGAGATTAGAATTACCCCGCTGACTAATGTCACGACTTCTGCTGAGCTTGCCTCCACCCGGTGACCACCTGGCACCAAGATGACGAAACTGGACAACGACCAACAACCCCGGACGTCAGAAACCCAATTGATTGATTATTCTCAGTCGACATCGATCCTTAGTCTTACAATAGACAACATGGGCGCCCTCACTCCACCCATTCTCTCGTCAAATGGAATATACATATATACTGGCCCGTCATGACCATGCCTCTCCTCCTCTTGTCCCTCATTCTCTGCATACCTTCGACTCACATCCATCCTGACAACCATCGTCGCATCTCCCATTAGCCCACAAACAGTCCAACACAACATGGCTACCACCAACGACACCCTTATTACCTCGGACCAGTGGTTGGCCGCCGCCAAGCACCGTCGTACTGTGTACGGTCTCAAGGGCACAAGCCAGGTATCCGATCAAAAAGTCCAGAGCATCGTCGAGCAGGTCCTGTCCTTTTCTCCCTCGGCTTACAACAGCCAGACTACCCGGGTCACATTGGTTACGGGCGAGAAGCACAAGCAGTTCTGGGATGTCGTCATCAACACCTCGGAGCCCTTCCTCAAGGCTGTGGGTGAAGAAGTATGGAATGTCGTGAATGGCCACTTTCAGGCTTTCAAGGCTGCCTACGGATCGGTACGTCCTATCATGAAGCTCCCCGATGACCATCTGAGATCGCTCTTTCTTCTACACTTTCCTCACAACTCCCCACGCCAGTTCGGCAGTTCTCCAGTGGGGTGATGTGTGTCCACACCAACGCTCGGTCCCGGTAACTCACTAACACGCGCATCCTATCTTACAGATTGTCTTCTGGGAATCGGGAAACGCCATCAAGCAGGCCGCCGAAAAACACAAGTCAGTAGCACACATGTTTGGCGAATTCTCCGAGCACGCCAATGGCATGAACCAGATCCTGGTCTGGACCGCCCTGGAGCTGGAGGGCGTGGGCGCCAACCTGCAGCACTTCAACGCGATTCCCGGTGTCGAGGACGCGGTCAAGAAGTTCTGCCAGGTGCCCGATGACTATAAGCTCAGGGCGCATTTGAACTACGGTGACAAGTTGCAAGAGCACCCGGCTGTGCCGGCAAAGTTGCCGTTGAGTGAAACGTTCAAGCAATTGTGATTCCGGCTGCTGTAAGAATGATAGAGTACAATGTTTGCCAATCATAGAGAACACAACTAAAACTTTCTTTTTTTTTTAATTGATCGTCAGGATTCTTTCGTGGGTGCGGAACCGCACTGAAGTGCAAAGGGAACATTTGAAATTCATAAACACTACAGCGTTGTGCATGATTTGTGGCAGGCCCAGCGGGATGCGAAGTCATTCGAAGCACATGACTTTTCCATTCTCACGCAACAGGTGCGCATAGAAGCCAAGATTGAGATCACCGCTTGTTTGAAATTTCCACACCATACGTCATCTCTGGCGTTATTATTTTCATGCCCTTATTCGCTTCTGGGCTCACTCTTTTCGACCAGTGAGCATGCGAATAATAGAGCCCACGTACCGCAAGTTGCCCGCATTCAGGGAGTCAGAGGCGGTCGATGTAGTTGATACGATTCTGCCTAAGCTAATCCATTGGCGAATATTCTCACTTTCTTGTTCCTGTTGTGTATCTCATCTCGCTGTGTAGAGGTACTCGACCAACAGTCTAGCCGTGCAGCCGGACGTAAGGTCTTGCCGGCAAAGGCGCAAAACAGGAAAGATGCTCCATCTTGGTGACCTCTTCTGGTAAATGACTTGAAATCCTATGGCAGCAGAACGATCGGGTGTCGTTGTGGAAGGATTGAGTGGGTGACTCCGAATCGAGATCTACGATCAATCATGTTTGATCGAAAGGCGTGGTGCGTATGGGTGTGTTTGGGTGGAGGTGGGGGGGCGACGACGACGGTGGGAGGTGAAGAGAATGCGGGAGGACATTTCTGATCACTCCGATTTCCTGCCTCGTCTTATCATGCTGCAGAACGCAATTGCGGTTCCTTCCAGGAGAGAAAGGGGGCTGGCTGCAGGATGTGAGGACGTTACGCCGCGTGCCACCGCTTGACATTTGCGCAGAATTCAAACATGAGATTGTGAGGTCCCTGGTGATTCTAACATGTATACAGAGCCCAACGTTTTTCAATCAACGACAATAGTGTCGTGACGGAGTCTTTTTTTTTTGGATTTTTTTTTCTTTTGGGGGGGGGGGGTTCTCCCCGCGTCGACTTCCATACCCTTTGGAGTGCATAAAAAAGGGGCAGAAAAAGCTTTCGAATGCCAGCTGACATCATCTGCCGAGTCAACCTGTCTCTAGATACGCAATAAAAACAGTAACTTCAACGCAGCGGATTCACGCCACTGTCTCGGAACACGACGGAGCAATCCTCTATCCACCATTCCATGGCCAGGATACGGGATGTGCACGTGTACATTAACATGTGCACATATTTGATTGTGTTTGTTCATACATATGTACATATATACTTGGTTGTGATACCGTCAGGTGGTCAAATACTACCCGCCTCGTACCATAAACCCGCATTGCAGCAGCAACGCGATCACGAACAAATCAACTATAAAAGGCCGCCGTCCAGCCTTCATCCTCTACATCACAAACCCACCTCCGTCCAACTTTTTTTCCCAAAACGTCTTCCCTATCCTTTGTTTCTCCCTTGGTAAATTTATCCTTCCCGCCTGAGCAATATTCACCGCATCCGCTTCTCAAACCAGTCAAACAAGAAGAAAAAAAACACAACCTCGCAACGACAAAATGAAGCTCTCCACCCCCATGATGCTCCTGACCAGCTTCTCCATCGCCCATGCTGCCAGTATCGACATGTTTGATGGGATCTTGGAAACCGACCCCAAAGAATGTTTTTTCGCCCACGGCTATGATGCTTGGACCTGCCCAGACAAGTGCAACACCTGCTATTGTACAGACTCGGGCATCCGGCACACGGTGATGACCTGTCTATCGGAGCTTCATGGCCAAGTTTATAACTTCGAGGAATGCGTCGAGAAGCACGGGAAGAAATACTGGAGGTGTGATGATGGCTGTAACTTGTGTATTTGCCTTCCAGGTACACTCCAGAGCACAGGGCTCAAATGCCCCCGTAAAAACTCGTAAGAGGGCTTTTTTTTTGTGTGCCAATGCGAGATTGGACAGCAGTTGAGTGTCTGACTTGAGACGGAATGATTCTCTTTTGTCGGGGGGAGGGCGGTCGGTTATTTCTGTTTCAATGGGCAATAGTCGGCGCTAAAAAGAGACGAATCCGCGAGAGAAGATCCTGCGGGGTGAACTTGGGCTGTCTGTGGCCGTTATGGGGAATATGACTTGTTTCGTGCTGGCTACTGAATTTCAAGCTCGCATATCTACTCAAAGGTGTTATCTTGGCAGTACTTCGATGCTGTCCGTGAATACACCCCCAGCCGTCTCTACCCACAGCCAACCCCTTTCCCCCGCAAGCTCCAAAAAGCAAGAATTGGTCTCCTTAATACGCTAAGTAAATTTTCGATTGGCTTAGTGCTCAATGCCCACTAGTTTGCCTCAATCGGCTCGCCGCGCTTTCGGGCGCAGGGCGTATAATTCACGTGGTGGCGGCGGGAGGTTCGTGTTAAGCATGGATGGATATTCGAGTTTTCGGCCTTTCTTATACGCAAAGTCTTATACACTTCATGCAAACTTTTGTCATCATAGAACCAGGATTTGTAGTTGAGTAGACGGCCCATTCTCATGGATGGGACCTGCCTGTTTGTTCTGCTGAATCTTGGAGTCTTCGAGCCCCTCGATGCTCTGTTACAAGGTTTCAGAAGCAAAGAGACTACATTCTTGTCGCGAAGGGGGATCTAAAGCCAGTGCGACTCAGTTTTATTAGTTTCACAAACATACATGTCGTGCCATTTCATAAGTCGTAGACGGTCGGTGACCCCTGTATTCATCTCACCTCCAACCCCGAAACAAGACCCCCTTACTCCCAGGCAGTGGTATTCTGCAGAAACGCTTGCAGAACCATGCTATGCGAAAGGCGAAAAGTAACGGCCCCAAAAAGTTGATTGGGTAGTCCGGGTGGGGGACAACTACTATGTAGGGTGTACGTTGTTAGTCAACCCGACAGACCTCCATCACTCTTCGATCTCCGGCCAGCCTGCCATCCAATTCGCTCATCTGCGTCAAGCGAGCTGCTTTGGAATGCTCCAGCGCCTTCAAGCATTCCCTCAAACAATCCACGCCGTCCGTCAGTCGTACCACATCTTCGTCCAACTGAGCCGTCCTCGGCCTCGCAAACACTGCTGCTGCTCTTTCCTGCTCCTGCTGCGTGAGACATCGGGTTGTTTCATGGATCTGCTTGTCGAGCAGGCCGATAGTAAGCATAATCTGTTCCTTGTGCTTGCTGTTCTCGGCGATGCGACGTTCGGCTTTGTGATACTCCTTCCTAAATTCATCTGTCATGAAGGGCCAGAATCGTTGTCCGCAACCAACTGGTAGTTTTGAACGTGTAACGCCGGAAGAAAATTCAAAAATGAATATAAGGACCTAGCTACGGGTCTCGATGCAGATACAGGGCAGTTCGGTGTCCTTGTCTCAGAAAATAGTGTCGCTATCGGAACCAAGCAAAAATGATGTTTGGAGGCTCGCTATTCGTAAATCTATAAGGACGGCTTGATCCTAAATAGTCAATACGGAAAACGTCGAAGAACTATGCCCAATATCATGCTTTATCGTTGTAAGCGCCCTGCGATTGGGGAGCGATGAATCCTGTCACACCTCAGCATAGATTTCGAGTGGACGTCGGATGGCGGTACATATATGAGCATGTCGCACCGATATTCATCAAGGGTTGTTGCTTGATTATATTTCATGGACCGCGGAAGAAGGAATTACGCTCGATGCATGATCAGAACACGCGGCTTCAATGAGTGATTCCTGAATCGTCCCTTTTTTTTATGTCGATATGCTCTATGGGCGCACAATGCGGTTTGCTTTCCATATGCGGTTGGCATGCACATTGGGCGTTTAGCGTCGTATGATTGTATGTATCCATTCATGCGCGCAGCAGTCTGATTTGCACAACATCATTATTGCCTGTACACTTTAACTTCCATCCCGAGAGGAAATCACCGCATACGCCTGAGTCAGAAGTTTCTTGAGCTGTCCGTAGTGAAGATAAGGCTGCTCAGGCTGCTCAGGCTGCTCAGGTATTGAGTGAATAGACTTGCGTGTTTGCTCCATGACTCCCGCACGACGTTGTTAACTGTGGGTGTGAACTGATCGTTTTCTCGCGGGCTACCGGAACGTTTCAGGTTGCTGCCATCCACGTGTGACATAGAGTTGGAGTGATCCTTCTTGCGTTTGAAGCTACCACAGTCTACTGGCGAAGAGGCTTGGGCGAATCGAGAATCAAGTTTTCCTAAGGCGTCTTTTCCGGTCTATGTTCTATTCGTTTGAATTTAGCTGTCAATATGGGTACAGATACTTGTTGGCATATTGAACGCGCGTTCTCGATGAGCCGGACTCAACTAAGTTCTGTGGAATGCATCTGCTGGAAATAGCAGGGGGACGCCGATTCTTTCGACGAGATATCTCGGGATTGACGCCATTCCAGCGTGTCTGAAATCTGACGGTCCCGTTTCCGCGACGCTGGCTGCATGATGCAGAGTGGCAAAACAAACAGAAATTCAAGAAGAAAAGGGGACAAAGGAAGAAAGGTTGATCACGATGGCTTGAGTGGGAGTATGTGGATGACGCATCCCTCGCCCTTAAATATGTATAAGGCATGACAACTTTGGAAAAGGCTGCGTGCCTCACTTCTGACCTGTTCTTCCAAGTCTGGGCTTGCGGAAATAAATGTAAGTGTTTGGTGACAAGTCACGTGGAAGACCATGTGCCTGACGTCTTGACTTCTTCTCCTTCCATCCCGCCAACAACACCAGCTTTGAGTCCATCACAAGCTCTGAGGCGCCATCAGCTTCAAGCTGCGCGCTGCCCAGTGCTTTGCCACCTCGAGCAACCAATCTTTCTAAATGCTATCTCATGTACCCATCATTCAATCGCTCTCTCTCGGTCGACTAGCACCAGCGAAATGCAGAAATGCAAGGAAGCAGGAAACCTCGCAACAGAGTCCCGAAGGCGATCACAATGGAAAGAGTACATGTGGCTTATTCAGACAAATTGCACAAGTTGTTGCGAAAAAAAGCACTCCTCTCCGTCAAGCATGCTACTTGCCCCGATCACAGCAAGCAGCCCTGCCGATATCTCATGTTTCACATTTGCCGAACACTTCACGGCTGGTTAGAAACGTTGTAATTCCTTGGCGGACGAAGTGTTTCCTATTCTGGTCCACAGCTTTTTTTGTCCCACACTATTTGACAGGTACTGAATAATGCTCGACTATGGCGAATCCACTTTCGGTTCTCGGCTCGCAAGCAATGACGAATTCGTTTTATTCGTGTCCTGTATCGAGGAGCCCGTGGTGTGGTTTTGGACTGCGGTTCGAAACCATACATGTTACTTCATCCACTCAGCTGTCGATTGTGGGATGGCTGCGTCGATTGTATGCTACCAGCTTATGGCAGCAGAAGGTGAAAAAAAAAGAAAAAAAAACATGACGTTGTGACGTTCTATTCCAATTGAGTCATTTTGCGATCATATGTTTGGTGCAACAAAAGGTGTCAGGACACCTTCTGCAGTGGACGTTGTCCGATTTATCCGTGCATCGGTCCTCTGAGCTGAAAAGGCAAGCAGTCGGCACGGGAAATGGTCTGGCAAGAAAAAGAAAGAATGAAAGAAAGAAAGAGGGAAGCACGTCAAAGCAGGAGCGTTTGTGTCCACACTACCAGTTTTGGGCAAAGTTGCTTCATCCTAACTTGACGCGACATGGTGCCGCTGTTCAACTCTTTATCATCAACATGCATTTCCTTTTAGAATGAATTAGGATCCTTTCAGTCGGAAACATTTTTATTAATATATGAAATACATCTTTAGTACATCTTCACTGTTCATTCGTCAGCACCGCGACCGCTCAGCACGGAATTCAAAGCAACAAACAATCTTTTCCTTGGCCCTCTTTTCTTGTGCAACACCATGCCCATATTCCAGGCATTCGCCCCACCCTTCTTCTCGGCCTACGACCCTGAGGTCCGTCGCCAACT
The DNA here is from genome assembly GCA_018360185.1 of Claviceps lovelessii. Taxonomy (NCBI): domain Eukaryota; kingdom Fungi; phylum Ascomycota; class Sordariomycetes; order Hypocreales; family Clavicipitaceae; genus Claviceps; species Claviceps lovelessii. The sequence goes on along the minus strand of SRPU01000370.1, from coordinate 8,627 downwards.
AGCCGGTCCGGTGATGACCAAAGAAGACATCCTTTTGGCTGCGGGCATAAGAGCGGAACAATTACAGCGGGGCGCTGAACGAGCGGCTGCCGTTCAACGAGAGGCGGACGATGAAATTGGCAGGAGAATAAGACCATCGGAGACTTCAAGGGCCCGGGAGATGAAGGCCGCAAAAGCTCGGGAACAAAGGGCTAAAAAGGCTCGAGAGCAAAAAGAGCAAAAGGCTCTCAAGTCTTCGACCAATCAGTATCAGTATAGTCTGGCCAAGTGTAAATCTCCAGCCCGGGGACGTCGAAGCGAGAGGTTTGTCGCCCTGCCCTCGGGTGGTTTGATGTTGACGCGATCACATCTTGCCGAGGTCAGGAGACGAGCAATGGCTCAATTCGGCTGCAGGCCGGGATGCAGGCCGGAATCCACCAAGAACGATACATGCTCAGGGACAAAGGCGAGCACAAGCAACACGCACAACAAGGACAAGCCGGCCGCGACAAAAGAGTCCACATCAAAACCTCTAGCACATTCCCATGCAGCCAGACGAGCCTCGACCGCGGCACAGAGGAGGACCAAGTCGAAAAGGGGCGTTTCATCAACAGCACTGTGTCTCTGCTAGAAAAAAGTGGAAGAAGGAAACACTTTTGTGGAAGCTTGCTGTGACAATTGTGGGCGTTGTTTGGGGTTCCTTTTTTTTTCGTTTCAAGTTCTTTTCTCTTCCTTCCTTTTTTTTTTAATTTTTTTTTTTTTTTCGTTTTATTCTCTCCGGTCCATTCCTCTCTTCTTGGGCCCGGCGGAGAGTCAAAACTCTCACTCTACTTACCTACACCGTTCCTACGGCTCACGATGGGGAAGGCGAATAGATAATGAGTTTCCGTATACCTAATGCCTAGGAACTTAGACTTTGGAAGTTTTAATGTCAGTAGCCTTTTAATAGTAATACACGATTTCCTTACAACGTGCCTGCAGATTATCGCGGTGTGTAAACGGCGCCGAAGAACTCTTGCAAAGGAGGCACAGATTGTTCAGTACTATGGGCTCTTGGGTTTGTCAAGTGTTCTGGTCCCTCATCTCTGATGATTCCATCCATAGCTCAAGCTTGCAGGCAGCAATTGCATTTAGTTTACCTGCGTTGCTAGCCACGTAGACTATCCTCTGCAGTCCAAGTAATGAACCAAAGTGCGAGTGATGTTATCGTCTTTTTTTTTTTTAGTAGTCGAGACAGAGCAAAGGCTACAGCGGCAGCTGAGATAGGCAACGAATTGCCGAGAAGAGGATCTATGATATAAGGGCCTGTATTAGGAACTCGGAACCTAAACTTGACTTCGACACTGGGTTGCTCTCGTGGGGTCCAAATTCTTGCTCTGGACTTTAGGTATTCTTGGTTTTTAAATATATGCAAGGCACAAGGATAGGATGGCTACGTTTACGGTACTGGCCATGACATGTAACATGCCCAACTCTTGCACAATGTCCCAAAATTTGCCGTGTGTAATTCTTACACGTTCGAGTGTTTCAACAGCAGGGAAGACTAATTCGTGGTGGAAGGGGGGGGGTTTTTTTTTCTGGTAAGGGTCCCCTGTTTGGCTTTGTCTTTGTAGAGACTTGGAGGTTAGCACAAGAATGCGGCGCAGACATTGGGGAGCATTCTTTGTACTTTTGAGTATTGAGTATTGAGTATTGAGTATTGAGTATTGAGTATTGATTGTTGACTGTTGAGTATTGATTGTTGACTGTTGATTGTTGAACGGGATATCAGAGATGATACAAGGAAAGTAGCGCTTGGCGTATTTATATATCCGATAAAGATAATGATGATGATCCGTAACATTGTACTCGAAGGCAGGCAAGCTGAGGAGGAGCACAGCTTCCCATTGCATCTTTAGAATGAGACCGTCCTGTAGAGACCGTCTTCTTACTTACTCAGAAGAAACTACTCTCCAGCGACGGGTCAATAAGAATCCAATACATCGTGATGTATACTGTAAAAGCGACGTGGAGTTGAGAGACTTTACGCTACAAAGGGGGGGCCGCGCTGAAGTACCAAAAGAAGAAAAGAAGAAAAGATTACATGGACACCTTCAACGAGGACTCTGAACCGTAGAAGCCTGCAAGATTGTGCTTGAGCTGACTATCTGGCATTGAGGAGGGGGGGCAGACAGATGGGACACGTGTTGCGACGCAAAGGCTCCGAATCTTTCTCCATAGTCAAATGCACATATCAGCTTTTGGTGCCAACATCCTCAGTCCTCCCCCCTTCCTTCCCCCCACTTATCACCACTTCTACCCACTTAGTGTCGGATGGCGAGACCGCACGGGTGGGGAACAGACTGCGTGTTGGTTGTCGACAAAAGGATAAATCAATGGATCTAAACTGGGTTCATTGGACAGACCCCTGTGGGCGGAGGCGATGAGCGGCAGCGGCACCCATTGAAGATGCCCGTGCCTCGTCGACACTCGGATGGAGACGAAGTTGTGAGCACCTAGTGCCAGTTTGCTGCAGACCGCTCTGGTGGGGACAGGGGTGGGATGAATGCAAGCGAGGCTGTTCCATAAAAAAGAAGAGAGAGAGAGAAAAAAAAAAGAAAAAGAAAAAGACCCTGGTCAAGATGACAAACTTGCTATTCGAGCAGCGATGGGTGAATGGAGAAGTTGGGACCAGAAGCAAAGAGTCCCGTTTGGAGGGGGGAAGAGGACAAGGTCAAGTTGCTGGCCCCGACAAAGAAAGCCACTTTGTCGACCTAATTTTGTTTTTTTTTTTCTTTCTTCTTGGCCCTTTCGATAATTCGATCAACCGGCTGATTCAAGAACTGGCTGTGCTTGACGGAGAAAAGAGGAAGAAGAAGAAGAAATCATGAGCCCCCTGCTCTACAAACTCTTGCTCGCGAACGCCCTTGTCCTCTGCACCGTTTGGTACGCACGCACGCATTTCTACCGCGACCCGGGAAGCCGCTTCTTCGACCAGAGCCGCGCGTACGAACAGAAATACTCGCAGCATCGGCAGACCGAGGTGCAGTCCTTTATTCAGCACTTTACGAATGTCTCGGCAAGGGCCCCGTCGGTGACACCGCATGAGCGGGTGGCGGGACAGGACGGGGACGGGGACGGGCCGAGGCCGAGGCCGAGCGGGCGGCGTCTCTGTGTGACGATTCCGAGTGTGAGGCGGCCGAAGATGCAGTACGTGGAGGTGAGTTGTCTTTTCTCCTTTCTCTGTTCCTTCTTTCTTCTTGTTTTCGTCTTCTTTTCATTCATCTCTTTCATTCCCTGATTCGAATCTTCATCGTCCAGACCACAATCGCCAGCGCACTCGGCGGCCTCCTCCCCCAGGAACGCCACGATCTCCTCCTCAACATCCTCATCGCGCACACGGATCCCACCGAGCACCCGACCTGGCACCAGCAATGGGTCTCCCGCGCCGTCGACAACCTCTTTACATACAACCTGTCGCTGTCGCGTGCCCACGACGCCCACCGCCTGCAGCAGTGGGAGCAGGGGCGCAACTTTTCCGAAAAGGGCGTCTTTGACTACACGTATGCCCTCGAGCAGTGTCACAGGACGGGCACGCCCTACGTGGGCATCTTTGAGGACGACATCATGCTCGCCGAGGGCTGGCTGATCCATCTGTTGTCCGGGCTGCGCCGACTGGATCGCGATGCGTCTTCTTCGTCTTCTTCGATATCTTCCTCGTCCTCGTCCAAGCCTTGGCTCTACCTGCGCATGTTCAACCAGGAGCGCTCCATCGGCTGGTCGAGCACCCGCATCGGCGACAACCACGAGCACTGGATCATCACGGCCCTGTGGCTGGCCCTCGCGCCGCCCATGCTGCTCGCCCGTCGCCGCTGGAAAGCCGCCCACGCCGTCTTCAGCCCGGCCTCCATGTTCGTGCTGCTCGGCCTGCTCATCCCCTCTTACGTCGTCCTCTTCTTCCAGAGCGGCAAAGCCTCGCTTTGGCCCCCCCGGAGGGGCCTCGCTGACGAGCCCTTTGGCTGCTGTTCGCAGATTATGATTTTCCCCCGCGAGCAAGTCCTGCCGCTGATGGACTTTTTGCGCCAGAAGAAGACGGGTCAGATAGACTTGTTGCTGAATGAGAGGGCTGAGGAAGAGGGTCTGAGTCGCTACGCCTTGTATCCAGTCATGGCTCAGCATATTGGTGCGTTCTCTCCCTCTCATTCCCCCCCCCCCTCCCTCCGTCCCATCCCTCTCTCTCTAAAGTGCTCTCAAACCTCGAGACGAGCTTCATGGACGCTAAACATGTACATATAAAAACTCTCAGGCCTTGATTCCGCACGCGCGACAGCCATGTCCGAAGCCCAGGCCATCTGGAGCATGGCCTACGAGGACCTCAACCCAGAGACACTGCGCCGTGACCACAGAAAGCTGGTCGAGGAATACTACGGCGGCTAACGGCATGCAACCAAGGAAAACGAGAGAAGGAAAAAGAATAAGAAGGAAAAGACAAAAGAAATAACAGTTTCGTGAGGATGAGCAGGTCGGGCTGTTGCTATCTTGCGGGGACCTTCAGCGTCGAAGCATCGTCTTGATCCATTTGTACTGCGAAACACGTCCACATCCACGTTCATGCCCGTCATGATATTGGACTCGGCGACCAAAGCCAACGACCGCGTATCACCATCCTCGTCCACTTTCCATCTCAAGCAAGCATATGCTTGAGTAACGCATCAGCTTCCCCTAAGCGGAGCACGTCCATGGCGTAGCGTACTTTTACAGTCAGCCTGGGATAATCATTACCCACTACATAATTTGTCAAAGGATAGCAAGGTCCTAAAAGTGCCCGATTGTCGACAGAAATACGCACGCTGCTACGACGAGCAAACGACTTCCGCGGTAACCTCTGCCTGCGCGACACTTGGTTCCAGACCAGACTCGCGCCCTCGGCTCGGTGCCTGCCTTTTCATCTTGTGCTGTGATCCCGCCGAAGCGTCCTAGTGTCGGGACCAGCCAGCCATATGGCGTGCGTTTGGATACTGACTTCGTGATACTCGTTGGGCGTGTATATCCGATTAGTCTTTATATAGTCCACTGCGACCTTCACGAACCTTGAGTTCCTGATGAAGCTGCCAAAGTCTCTCGACTTTACTGTCGAGCTGAAACATGAATTCACTCCATTTTACCGAGCTCTTTCGCTTTATCGTCCAGTTCAAGCTCCAATCGTTTGTAGCCTGCCTCTGTGGAACAAGAGTGCTCTCTGAGCTTCCGCATTTCGGTCATTGCGCCATCGAGGGTGGTTTGGCGAATAAGAATGTCTCGCCTCTACGTAGTGCTCTCGTTTTGGCTCTTAGGTCGCTAAGTCTTACTCTGTCCTTCTTTTGAACTCTGGAGGTTATAACTCGGTGAAGGGGAGTCAGCGCATCGCTATGCCGTTTGTAGCTATCAGTGACTCTGTAGTCGTAATCGGCACGCGAACAAGCGGTGTTGCTAGCTTGTTCCACGAACGTATCCGAGCTTGCTGATAGATGCGTCCGAGCAGCAAACCCAGAAACACCTACACCCATGTGCTAGCTGGGAACGACCACAGCAGGATGACCTCTCCTGCACACCGACGGACAGGTATGGAAAATAACATCCAACAGCTTGCTCTATGGCCACGGTCTTGATGCTGCTACACCCTCCCGGTGGTCAGAAAGGTTGAGCCTAGCGGGCGGACAGCGCGCGCCCTATCATATCCGAGATGGACTCGTCGGAGCAAGGACAACAAAAGAGCCAAGCGAGAACCATAGATGGAAGGGCTGAAGGTTGATATGATGGGTGTTTTTCAGAAGCCGAGGTAGGGCTGGAGCACGTGTATTCCATCGGTGCTTTTGCGTCCTGCATCTGCACGCGTCTCGTCGCCCTCACCACCTCCTCCGATTGAATAGGTAATTTGTGGCGTGGTGTGCCTGGCCGTCATCATCTTTGTTGCGACCGCATGGAGTCTTTAGCTGGGCTGTACGGTCGAAGAGCGCCGAGATCCAGGCTGGTCTGTTTGAAGGCTGACCATGTCATCGCTGCCTAAGACAGGTCCAAATCAGTTCGAGGCGCCGGCTGCATCACAAAAGAGCTGGTGTGTGTGGTCCGGTCAAGCATGGAGCTTGCCCAAGAGACGTCGGTCGCTCCTTCATTGAGTTGACGCAACACGCACAACGCACACGCCCAAGCCATGCACGCATGTACGCCCGCGCCTCCCATCCTGAACCCCTGCTCGGACAAAGCAAGCAAGCAAGCTGTGTTGTGGGCGGTTGAGGGCGTCGACCAACCTGGTGAGGTGCAACCATTCTGCAGCGAGTTGCTGGCCCTATGCAAGGGTCCTATGCCGTTTTGCCTGTCTGTGTTTCCCTGCCCTGCTTGACTCCGCTGGCTGGACTCCGCATGATGCTCGACTGGGTGAGACTTCAATTAGGTCCATTGGCCCGATTCCGCCAAAAGACTTTGGAACCTAGGGCTGACGGACAAATAAATTGCGCTAGACTCGGATTGGTGCGTGACATGTTTCGCACCATGTCATACGGCATACAAGGAAAGATGGACGAGACGACCAGGCGAGATCAGGGATGCAGGAAGGAAGCCAGAAAAGGGCAGAGCCGGAGCGGAGTGGGAGCAATCGTGGAAGCAGCGTGGAAGCCTGAGGCAGGAAGGGTATCCCAGGTAGCGGTACCCACACCTACACTGAAACAGCTAGATACTTCTCATTAGCCCGCTATATACAGTGTATATCTTATACAAAGTTACTAGTACCTTAGTATATAACAAACTCTATACGAGATATAGAGTATCTAGTACTAAGCTTCGCTGTAATTGGCGCACCATCCCTGCTGCGACCTAGTTGGCGCCTTACCGCACCCAAAGGGATACCCCTGGTAGAGACCTGGCGTCGTTTTGCGGGTGTTCGGGTTGTGGGTCTCTCCCGCTCAAGGGCGCCACCGGGAAGGAGCCACCGGGGCTGCGCCTACGCAAAGGGTTGAAAGGCTGCGCTGTTTCAAGGACGCCACAAAGTCCACGTTGACATCCTGGCGGCCAACATCTTGGACCTTTCGGTCAGATTGGACACACACGCCCGCGCACAAATCAGGCATCCACAGACCATTTGAAGCAGGGACCAACATCTGATCCTCTGTTGTATACATGGTGCAAACCCCGATGCTCGGACACGCGACCCCGCAAGTCGGCCGTGACACCCCTTAGCCACAGAAACCGTGCAAATGTGCAAGTACCTACTAGGTACTCAACTAGGTAGCCAGTGCCAGACCACCGGCCGTCTCCCCCGTCTCTCACCCAACGAAATTGCTGTTCACAGGTGTTCAGTGTGCCTGCTCGTGCAACCATTGAGCTCGCCCTAATCCTTTCCATTCGACATCAACAAGCCTGTCTATTCGCATCATCGTTGATTCGCGTGAAACCAGATGCAGTCCGACAACCCTCGCCCCAAAGGACCACAATGAGGCACGCGTCGCCTTGGCGAATCCCCCGTCCGAGAACCACGATAGAATCCTGGAACTTGTAGCATACCTACCTACCTACTAGGTACCTACTAGGTAGGTATGCAAGTAGGTGCCTACTAGGTACCTAGGTACTCAAGCCAACAGATGAGCGACCCTCGTAGTACAGAGGTTCCCATTCTTGATGCGACTTGGAATGTCATTCACTAAGTACCTCGTAGGTACCTAGCTACATCAACGAGAAGCCATGCCCTGCGGTGTGATCACGCTTCGATGCCATGGCAGAGGCAAGCCTTCTCGATGCAGTGTTCGGAACGAGTGCCTGGTATCGCCCATGGGTTACATTCGCTAAGCCCGAAATGCTTAACTTGAAGTCGTCATGGCAGGCGTCGTGCCCTCCACGGCACCTGGGTTGGCATGGCGGCCAGCATGTTTGGCGTGCATGTCTACATGTCTGGACAACATTGATGGCTCCAGCACCTGTCCTCGCGCTGTCTATCTGCTGTTCATCTGCTGCACATCCGCTGCACATCCGCTGCATACTCGCTGCACACTCGCTGCACACTCGCTGTGCTGCACTGCGCGCTCTGCACTCCACTTCATGTCGTCCCAGCCCATTTGATGCTTCTCGCCGTCCTATCCAGTCTATTTGTTCTCGAGCTTGCATTCAAGATACCATCAAAACCCACTCCGTGGCCCTGCAGCACATCCAAGTCCCAGCCAGCCCAAGGTTGCCGCTGCAAGCGCACCGAGGCAGCGCGCACAGAAAACGCCAGAGAGGGGACGACGCTGGCTGATGGGGCCAACCCCCCATATCACGGGCCGCGGCCATGTTTCCCATGCAGCGCTGGTGTGTGGCATCATCTGGGCTGTGGACTCCATGTCTCGACTCTGAGCCCTGGACTCTGGGCTCTGGGCTCTGGGCTCTGGGCTCTGGACTCTGGACTCTGGACTCTGGACTCTGGAATCTGGAATCTGGAATCTAGAATCTGTACTGCTCTCTGTCCCAGCCTTGTGCATCCACTTATCGCGACAAAGCGTCTAGAGCGGCAATTTGTTTGTGAATAGCCATCTCTGGGCTTCGCCGCCGAACAAGGATCCCCCCTCCTGACCAGCCCAAACTGGTCGTGGTGGTGTCGCTGCTGCATCTGTCCTTCAACGCCAATGCGATTGGGTTTTTTCTGTTTTTTTTTTTTTTTTTTT